>WBNA01000555.1:216117-230033 GCA_013398345.1 Nothocercus nigrocapillus
TGGTGCCTGGAGAACAAGCGCCACCACAGCACCATCGTCTACCACTGGATGAAGTGGCTGCGGCGCTGTGAGTTGGAGCCCCGGCCGGCACCCGCGCGCGACCCTCGCCCTCCTCGCGCACCCCGCACTGCCTTTCAAATGGGGGGGGGGGACAGGGGGGGTTGGCGCCAGGGACCCTCCAGGGACCCCCCTCCAGGACGCTCTTCCCGTGCCTCCCCTCCCAAGTCCGCAGCGCTCAGGGTGCCCCTATTGTGCTCACGGCTCATGCGTAAAGTCCGTTAAAAATGAGGAAAGAACGGCGGGTTTTGGCAGCAGGGGCACCTCCTGTGCAGCCTGCCCGTGGCATCGCCCGCCCACCGCGCGCTGGGCAGGGGTTTTTACTGCCCGCCTGACGTGCGCCAGCAAAGGGCCCGCGGGCTCCTTCGCTGGGCGAAGTTTGGCCCAGGGATTGCCAGCGTTGCCTTTAAAACGTGGTGTCTCCTTCCACCCGCTTGCTTTTCCTCAGCTCACATTGGTGACATGAGCACAGTGCAATTAAAAATACAGAGGCGCATCCTCTTTAACCCCCCACCCCCTGCCCGCATCCTGGAGGAGGTCGCTCTTCCTTCCCATGGGTTTACTCTCTGTTCTCAGAATATCCTTGGAAATGCGAAGCAAAGGTGGATTTCCCACCTCCTCGTGTTTTGTTTTGTGGGTGCTTTGTCCTGTTTATACTTTTTGGGGCTTGCTGTTTTGCTTGGGCGATTTGTGCTTGCACCGTTAAAAAGACAAGTGCAGTCGGAAACGGGTGGAAACAGGTGATTTATGGTGGTGAGCGTTCCCTTGCGGCTTGCCAAAGTCCAGGGCTGGTTGTGACACTTGAGAGGGGATTTGGGGGGGGGCAAAGGGGGTTGCTTACCTGTTGTGCAAGGGATAAAAGGGGTCCCTGTTGCACAGGAAAAACAGCCCCTTTTAGGTAAAGATGAGAAGAGCGCTGGATGCTACAGCTTGGATTTTTTGGTGAGCTCCAGCAGCAGCCACGGCAGTGACCTGTGAGTGAGAAAGTTAATGTTTTCACAAGCCTAAACAAGGCAGAATTATCTTCTCTGTCACTCTGGTGCTCGAAGGCTTTGCGTGTGATTGTTTGATCTGGAGACAGCTTTGTAGGAAGGCGAGATAATATTCCAAAGTGTCGTTCGTCATCATCTGTTTGCACTACATCTTTTGTGCAGTTTGGGGCAGTCTGTCCGACGTATCCTGCAAAACACTGAGCCCTCTTCCCCCCTTGACTTGTGGTTTGCAAGGTCCTGCATGGGAACAGAGCAGATCTGAAGCTTCTGCCCTGATACCTTCGTGAGCAGGAGGGGTAAGAAAAGCCACAGGTTAAGAGTCGCCTTATTTTAAGCATTAGGGCAGTAGGTGCTCATAGGCTGCAGTCACGGATTTGGATTCCTGGAATCGATATGGAGATGCCGGCCATGTGAGCGGTCGTTGCTGATGGAGTTTGGAGCTGAGGTTCTGGTGCCGAATGTGGAAAACGGATTGTTCGTTATTGTGGGGGAGATTTGCTATGGGCAGCCCAAGTACACTGGTGCAGCTATAAAATCAGGTCTTCTCTGTGCTCCCAACTCTTCTGTTTTGCTTGCACTTGGTAACCACCGTTAAGCGGCCTGTTTCAAATGTCAGCAGTAAAGGGGGTAATTAAACTTTATTCCAAGATACCGTGGAGCTCGGATGTCTGTTACAAGTCACTAGAGCATTAGCTTTTTTTCAGTTGCTGTGATTAGAGGAGAAAAAAAAAATCACATAGGATTCACTAAATTTTGATTTCTGTACATCCCGTTCCTGGTAGCTTGTCCTTTCAGTCTGGATGAGCCTCCTCTGCCCCGCGCCCTTTCCAGGATACTGGCCTTGGTCCTTTCCTCCCTCCCAATCTTTGGGTGATCTCTCTGCAGATAAAATCCGGTCCTGCCTCGATCCCAAGGGCTTGTGGATCTGCTTCGACTTCAGACTTGATGTTTCTTGCCCCATCAGCCCGTTTTTGGGATATTTTAAAGCCTGGTCCTCATCTTCGACCTGAGCCTCACCCCTGGCACAGGGCATCGTGCAGGACATCAATCTGG
This sequence comes from Nothocercus nigrocapillus, assembly GCA_013398345.1. Lineage (NCBI taxonomy): Eukaryota > Metazoa > Chordata > Aves > Tinamiformes > Tinamidae > Nothocercus > Nothocercus nigrocapillus. Next base: position 218,220 of record WBNA01000555.1, read on the forward strand.
CGTATTTATTTTCTGTCCTGCTTGTTGGTAGAGCTAAAATCCTCCCCCAGACTCCAGCCACCTCTCAATTGTGACATTTATGTCTCTGGTCCCCACATAAGTATTTCTGCTCTGTTTGCATCCATCCAGGAGAGCTTCCAAAAGCTTTTCTTCTAGCACCTTGCTTTGACGCTTCCCCTTCCTTCACTTATTATTCTTTCATTAGCCCATCCCTTGTCCCCATTCCTTTGGACATGTCTGTTTGCATGGTCAGGGCCCCTCGTGCTCTATTTCTGTGCCCTTGTTCCCAGTTGAAATGGTGACTCCTGCCTTGGAGCCCTCTGTACCTTGTATTTCTGTTTTTCCTTACGTTTTTGTGTACGCACTTCCAAGGATTTCCTTGCACTACCCTTCTTGTTCTGGAGGTTTTCTCATCAACACCCACCAACCTCATTTTCTTTCAGGTTCTGCCTCAAACTTTTTATTTGGGTGTTTATGGAAAAAGACCTTGACAATAGCTGTGATTCTAGGATGCCACGACCCAGTTTATTTTGTTATTTTTAGTTTATGTAATTTTGTTTTTCTGTCTTTACCTCTTGTAGGACACTATTCTCTGCCCCAAAGACCCTGCCGTCTCTCTGTTTTCTCATTAGCCTTTAGTCCAGTCCAAGCCTATGGCAGGAGCTCGTGCCCTGTTCAGTAATAATAATGAGAAATACAGCTTGCTTTTGCCTTTTTTCCCCCAGCTTTTAAATGTTTTTAACGCTAGAGAATCTGAGAATATGCAACAGCTGCCATTTGCAGAGAGCTGCTTGCAAAGGATAGATTTAGTAAGATAAGGAGGACTGAATCACAGAGTTTTCCGCCGAGTCTGTGTAAGATTAAGATGAAAGTGCATGTGTTTAATTACTGGGAGAAATGTGTTTATAGCCGTTAGATATGCGTCTCCGTTAAACGAAGAAGTGTGAGGAAAGTTAAATGGGGCAATTTCTGTTTCCGTTGGAATTCCATACGGAAGTTATGGGCATCCTCTCGCTCCCATTTCAGGGTTTGCTGAAAACATTCAACTTTAACAACCCTGAGCATTTATCGATGTGCGGGCCAAGAGTTTTCTGAAATAAATGTTTTCTTAGAGGTCAGACTTAAGTTGCAATAAATAAATTACTGTTATGAATCACTGTTATAAAGAGCTTTCTTGCAGGAGGATCATGCATTTGCACTGTTCAAATAGCTTCTTAGAATACATGTTAAAGTTAAGCACGTAGCAGACTACATTTGTCTCTTTGAGATGTGTTGGTCCAAGTAGAAAATTGTCCATGTTTCCTCTCCAGTTGAGCTGAGACAGTCGTTAGAGTAGGGTAATAAGGTTAATTAAGGAGCTGTTGATCCATTGATTTATCATCCATTGATTTGTCTTCAGTTGCAGCTAGTTGCGTAATGTGGTTTTAAAATGTGCCGTGGACACCAAAGATGTCTGCAGACCAGAGCCTGCATTCGCCCAGTCCGCACGCCCCACTATGTGCTCCGAGTTGTCCCCGTGAGAAAACACGGAATGATCCATCAGGAGCTCGCTGAAAAGCGAGTTCGTGGGCGGAAAGGGACAAGAAATGTTGTCGTGAGCCTGAGGCTTAGCTAGAAATGTCCACCGTGATGGGAAAAGCCATGCATGGAAAAACCTGCGCACGAGAAAAGCAAAGTTGAACTGACTCGATGGCAGATTCCTCAGGGTTGTGAAGAGCTGTAGGAATTTGTAGCCAAAAACTGATTAATAACACAGCTGGAAGGGGTAGAATACACAGAGAAAGTGCAAGTCGGATAGAGCTCGTGGGAACATGAAGCAAGTGGTGAATTGTCATCCTTCCTGTATTCAAATCCTCGTGTTGTGTAGTTTAATTAAGTGGAGTTAGTTGGCTCGAGGGTCAGCTTAATATGCTACAAATCCCGTTATTGGGTGGCTTAAGAAAAGGTTTGATGGAAGAATTTAAATTTGGAACCAAATGTAAGCAAGACAGAAATGAATTTTTTTTTTTTTTTTTGGAAGTGGCTGTGCTGGAGTGATGGGGGTTGGACTAGATGATCTCTAGAGGTCCCTTCCAACCTTAAGCATTCTATGATTCTATGAAATTATTAAATAGAGATATTAGACCAAGTTGAAGGCCAAGGTCAGTGTGAATTCAGAAGCTTCACAACCTGCGTATTGGATATATACTTTGCAGCACATGTTTAATTTTTCTCTCTTCATCTCTCTCTTTGGATGAGCATGTGGAATTTGCAGGTCTTCCCTTCTGCTTCCCATTATTTACCCTTGGTCTTGTCATTGGATGCACCATTCTCAGAAATGATAGAGGGGGAAAAAATCAGACACTTGAAAATATGTTAGAAATGCTGCTAGTGTTACTGCTTTATGGTGGATCTGAGTTTTCTTTTTGTCTCTAGCTGCCTTTCCTCATCGACTGAATCTTTTTTACCTGGCCAATGACGTCATACAGAACTGCAAAAGAAAAAATGCCATCGTATTTCGGGATACTTTTGCAGAAGTGCTTCCTGAAGCAGCTTCGTTAGTGAAGTAAGTAATTGCAAAGGTTTAAGGCCTCAAAAGAAAAAGAATTTATTTTCCATTTCTCTTACACCTCAAATATTCTAGAGATACTAGGAAAATTTCAAGATGTTTTCCTACTACTTTCATTAAAGAATATTTCATGTTAAGAATATAGTCTAGTTTTAAATATGTTAATTCACACACATATATGCGCTTGTGTTCATAAAGAACTGTCTTGCTTCGTATGGCCATTTGATGCATTAAAATGTCTACTGAGATGTTAAATATGGGGTCGGAGATGCAAATAACAGGAAACAGTAATAGCTCCTATTTCCAATTAGAGAGTTTGGAGCCCTCTGGGGTGGTTACTTTTGATTCTTAGCAGGACCCAGACATGTACGATGCCATTGGAGGGTTTATTGTTTTAATGCTGACATCTATATGTAGGAACTTTAGTTAAGGCTGCTTTGCAGAGGGTGCTCTTTCTTTCAGGCATTAGCAGAGCAGCGACTAGTTGTGATTATTCACTTTTTTCGAGTGCTGCCTGCAGAGCTGTTTATTCAGCCAGGCACCTGCATGTTGACTCAGGTGTCTAGGGAAAGTATGCACTGAAAGTGACTGCCTGTAGATGTCTTTTTTTTTTCTTTTTTTTTTCTCCCTTGGAGAAAAAAAATCTAGGTGAGTTACACTCTTGATTTTCTTATTTTACTAACATTGTAAGCACAGAATTATTTGCATTGTTATCTGTTCTGGAATCATGAGAATTTGTGCTGTGTGGGGAGAAAAACCAAATCAAACCAATATACACCTGCTCTTTTTCTTTTTCCAGGGATCCATCAGTTTCTAAATCTATAGAAAGAATCTTTAAAATCTGGGAAGACAGGAATGTATATCCGGAGGAAACCATTTTGGCACTAAAAGAAGCTCTAAGTAAGTTACTTACCCTTTGCATGTATCCTAATGTGCGAGCAAATGTCTTAGCTTATGACCTTACTAACCTTGGTCAGGATAAAGAAAATACTCTGAAAGCACCAAGTAAAATGCATATTTGTTCCTTCTGTATTTGTAAGCTGTTGTAGTAAGTGAGCATTGCTGAATTTGTATTTCTTGTGACAATTCTGAATCCTTTCATGTGAGATGAAATTGTTCCAGCTGAGAATAAATTGAAAATTAAGTTATCTTAGACCCTAGGTGCTCTAATAATTGCGCCTTGACAGAGGACTTGTGTCCTTGGCTCTTCCCTCTGAATGTGACTCAAAGCTGAGTCTCAGTTATACCAGTGGGGTAAAGAATTGGCTATACCAGTGAGGTAAAGAATTGGAAGCAAAAAAAGGGAGGCTTTTTTCCTTTCTATCATGTTTTAGTAAGAAGTGGTATGTTTTAACTAATACCATTTGTCACATAAGAAATAGTCTGGAAGGAAAGCTAGAGGATGAAATAACCTGTAGATCTTCGAATACACGTTGAAAGAGCTCTTCTAAAACCCAGAAATCTCGTACTAACTGGAAGCAAATGGAGTGAGTTAAACCCAGAAATAACTGATACTCAAATAAGTGATTTGAAGGAAATCAGTTTGTGTTTCTGCTTTTGCTGGTTACATCATTAGCAGCTAAAGGAGCTTCAGGAAATCCTTACATGTGGTTTCGAGACAGGTGTAATTGCAGGAGAAATACAGCATCCTGGACCTAGCTTTTGGCATATGAAAAGGCTTTAGTTGCACACTGCATGTTAATATGTGAGGTTTATACATATGTTTTGAGATGTCTAGCTTCTGTAATTGTAAAAGTATGTATATTCCGGTACTCATAAAGTAGATACTCTGGCGCTTTTCATGACTTGCAATACTTGGCTGCTGAGTGCTAATTTCATAAACCTAGCCTGTGGCTGAATAAAAAGCCTGTTTAAAGAACCAAGCAGCATAGTTGTATTTTTAGATGCACTATGTTTTGCCTTTTTACTTTGGTCATAGATTGCGACTCATTTATCCAGAAGTTTATTGAGCAGCTTGTTTCTATTACTGTGATTTTTTTTTTAATTTTTTGAACTGTCTTACTGTGAAGGCGAACAGAAACTTGATTTAAAAATGGAAGACCACCCCACAGGTTGCTGTATTCCTGAGTAAACTTAGGTTCTCTTGGGCATTCAGCAGCTCATCTAAGGAAGTTGGTCTAGGTGTTTTAAAACAAATTTCTGTTAACTTTTTTTACCATGCAACCATATGGCACCGAAACCAGATTCTTAAAAGAATCCCATAATGCCAGACTGCAAAAAATGAAATGTTTTCCAGGTACCACTTTCAAATCTCAGAAGCAGCTGAAAGAAACTCTGAACAAACAACCGAATAAGCCGTGGAAGAAATCTCAAAGTAAGGAAACAACGTGAACTCTCTGAAACTAATATAAAAGTTGCCTTCTTGAGGAACAGAAGAAAGGCTAGCCCAAAACTGGCAAAGTACCTGGACTAAAATACGAGCCAGCATGCATCTTCCAGGCTTGTAAAGCTCCTTACAGAGTAATACATAAAGCCCCAAGGAGCTGTTGCTAGAGAAGCGCTTTTTTAAAAGAATGAAGTATGGAGAAAAAATGGAGAGAAAAAAAAAAAGGCTTTTTTGAGAGCAGAGGTTTTGAACAGTAGAGAAAAGATCTGGTGGAACCTCTTGGCAACTGGCATTAGAATATTCAGAGACGGAGAGAAGACAGACAGACAACCATGTGCAGTGGTGTCAGTAAAGCATGGTGGACGTTTCCTTCATGTTCAGGAATGCATCTTCAACAGCAAACTAGAGGATAGGATAAAAGAAAACTGGAAGCTGGCAGTGCAGATAATGAACTGTTCAACCCAACCTTACCAGAAATTCAGTCTAGCTGGAAATGCATTTATAATAATAGCCAGTCCTTATTCTTGTGGTAATTGTTATACACTAAAGCCTTGAATAGTCAGTAAAGCAAGATGATGGAACGTGAGCTATAAGATGTGCCATATGCCGTCCGTACACGTGCTGAGATCAGAAGGTTAACAAAAGAGGCCACGGGTTTGGAAACTTTTATTGCTTGGTTAACATCGCAAGCTGCTTTCCCCTGCCAAAGCGTATTCCGTTCAGCATGGCTGAAGGATTTAGCATTTCGCTTCCAATCACGCATTTCTCCTGTTTTGTCCAGAAACAAATGGATTTAGTGTATCGTGATGCCGCGATTCAGCTTTTTCCCCCTCTGTAAATAAGGTGTCAGAATAGAGGAATAAGGGATTTTTTTGAGGTTACTAGTTTGGTTAGGCCTAATAAGTAAGTAATTAAGGGAGGTCGTGACACAAGATGCTGAGCTGCGTGTGCCAGTGCTCAGGAATAACATAACCTTCCTTTAGAGAGGCATAATCTGCTGTTTGATAAGACTTTTATGTCAACCCTTGCAAGGGCTTGTCTGCTTCCAGTAGAGTTGGAACAGGTATGTGCAGATAAATTTTCTTGGCACAAAAATCTAAATTAAAAAAAAAAAAAAAAAAGCTGTAGTATAATTTGATCTCAATCCCAGCCTACCTATCTGCGTGTGGACATGTCCCGTGTAGCTATTGGAAAGCCAGAACATTGAGTGGTATCTGTGTAGAGGGAAAAATGTAATGAATAGCAGCCTATGAGACTTCACTGAGTTATGTTACAGTGTTTTTAATTAGAGCTGCCTCTTGTGACTTTTGATTAACATTTAATTGCTCCATTTTAAAAACTTTCATTTTTTTTTAATTCCAGCATCTACGAACCCGAAAGCTGCTCTGAAGTCCAAGATTGTTGCTGAATTCCGAGTAAGTTTGCAAGCGGAACTATTCTGTGGCACTAGACTGTTCTTGGGCCACAGCTTTTCTGTAGCTTCTGTCCACTGGTAGCATGAACTTGACTGGAAAAAACAGTGTTCAGTGCCTCTCTGCTCATTGCTGTTTAGTGGCTGCTAGGTGTTTAATTTGCAAATTTTGTTAGAGTTGCAGCCCCTTTTATGTAGTAACGGACAATCGAAGCGCGTTCTGAGAGGCATGGAGGTTCCCTTGAGGAAGCAATGGTTTTCATTTGGAAGAACCCGCTGCAGGAGAGCTGTTTGGCTTTCTCAAGAACAGAACAAAACCCTTTTTGATACCCTTAGAAGGGTTTCTGCGGTTGGTGTCAAGTGAGGTATATTGTCAGATCCTGCTCATGAAGGTGCAGCTTACAGGGGCTGAAGAATTGATGGCAATAAAATTCTGCTAATTTCTGCATTAGCTTCAATTCTGAAACATTCTCAGAGCACTGCGTGCTGTTTGTCACTGAGTAGGTCTGTGATGTTCACTTGGCAAAGCGGGGCATCGTCTTCCATGGACTGTGATGAGGATGCTTTTCTTGTTTGATTTTTCTTTCAGCCACAGTCTCTCATTGATGAATTGCTGTTATATAAGCGCTCGGAAGACCAGATAGAACTGAAAGAGAAGCAGCTTTCCACTATGAGAGTGGACGTATGCAGCACTGAAACACTTAAATGCTTAAAAGGTAAAGATAGTGCACTGCACATCTTTATCTCACTGCACACTGCGTGAGCGCTGCTCACCGCTGCGCTTTGCTCGTGCAGCGCAGGACGTTGTTGCTCCTAATCGATGAGCAAACCAGCCTGGGGAGCGCACACTGCAGTGTCTGCTGTCTGAATTTCCCCGTTTCTGTTCAGGACTTGCTTCTGTGACCCCATTTTTGTGCTTGGTGCGGGCTCACTTGTATAATGTTCATCTCCTTTTAGACAAGACAGGAGGAAAGAAGTTCTCCAAGGAGTTTGAAGAAGCAAGTTCAAAGCTGGAAGAATTTGTAAATGGTTTAGACAAGCAAGTGAAAAATGGTCCCTCGCTGACTGAAGCTCTAGAGAACGCCGGTATATTCTACGAAGCACAGTATAAGGAAGTCAAGGTGGTGGCAAATGTAAGTGTGCTTTTCCTTAACGAACATCTGATGGGGATGTCGTTACTGCTCTGGGGCAGAGATAGGCTTGTAGATTGTGAAAATAATTTGGAGGCTTGGATTTGTGCTGTTAACCTAAATATTCTGAAATGTCTGCTCTCCTTTAGGCTGATGTTTGGCTTGTTTTATTTAAGCATAGTGGAGTTCAAAAAATACATCATCTCTTTATTCAGAAACGAGGAAGAAATTTTGTGTGATCATTGAACTAATAGTTTTAAAAGGAAACAGAGTTGAGATGTCAGGCAAAAAAAAAAATACAGGACTGTAAAAATTAATGAGTCAGAAGCTCAGTTCTGATCTGTTATTTTAAAGGGATTTTATAGTCTGTGCATTTTTAAAGGGCATAAAAAGTTACAGTCTTGCAAATCCTAAATTAGAAGCCACAACACAAGTTGTGATAATATCAATCAGCAACCAAGATTAAAAAACTTAAGAAACAATCTGAAAAGCGTCATATAAAAAGAGAGAGAAAAGCGAGATAAACAAGGAGTGAAACACAAGCCTATTTGTTGGACAAGGTTCTTTCATGACAATTGTGTTAAGCCGCTGGAAAAAGCCATCATCTTTGCTATTTTCTTTTTCTTGTTTTGTGGTCCTTGTTTTGCAGGTCAGACTGAAAAGCTAAATTCTTAGTGCAAAGTTATTTCTGCAGGGTAGAGATAATTGGGGACTGAAATGGTTTTCCAAAGATGTGTGCTACTCTTGTTATGGAAATAATCGAGGCATGTTGTCTTCCCATAAAAGATACTCAGTTAAAATGTCCTTTTCTTTTTAGGCTTATAAAACGTTTGCTAATAGAGTGAGCAATCTAAAGAAAAAGCTGGATCAATTGAAAGCAACGCTTCCCGATCCCGAAGAGTCTCCAGTCCCTTCTCCAAGTATGGATGCCCCATCTCCAACGGGCTCCGAGTCCCCTTTTCAGGGAATGGGTGAGGAGGAGAGCTCACGGTCTCCGGTTGTTGGAAGCCGCAAGACGGTGTCTCCAGAGCCTGTGACAGATAACCGGGATGTGGAGGACATGGAGCTCTCGGATGTGGAAGATGATACGTCTAAAATTATCGGTATGTTCTGTGATAGCAGCAGGGAAAAGAGCTCATTGTGTGGATACTATATCAAAACAAAACGGCCTTTACAAGCTTTGTTTGGGGTGTGGAAATCCTTGTGTGAAACCCTCATTTGGGCTAGGGATGTTGCACTCACATTTCCCTCTCCTGTACCAGCCCTCCAACCTGAGCAGGGAAGTCATGATCTGGTTGTGATTATTCCCATCTCCCACAGCACTCGTAAAAATGCTTTTCACAGAGGGTAATGGGAATCGGTCTTTACTTCCCCAGTGTTGAACAATCTGTGACTCTTCATCCCGAGTAATCCCGTAGGGATAGATTGACAGTCTTGGTTTTGTTTCCTGTGGTGCAGTGGAAGAGAGGAAGGAAAAACAGGCTGTTCCAGCATCGGCGCCTGTGAAGTCTGAAGGTGTCCCCAAAGCAGCGCCCGCGACTGCTGCCATCGGTACGACCTCTGTGACGGTGACCACCCCTGCCCAGGCTCCCGTGACTCCCCCAGCACCGAAGGCAGTGAACACGGCGCCTGTTCTGCCGGCACCGGCGCTAGCTTTGCCGAACCTTGCCAACGTCGACCTGGCAAAGATCAGCTCCATTCTTAGTAGTTTAACTTCTGTAATGAAAAACACAGGTGAGTCCTGAGAAGTTGCTTGCGCAGGTGTTTGGTTTTGAAGAGCTAATAAAGCAGTTTTATTCATTTTGTAATCTTCCAAAGCTAAATTGTCGCAAACTAAGCATGAACGATGCATTAAAGGTCTGGCTAAGTCTTTCTAATGTGCTCGGCTCTGTGAGCCTGTCTGTGTTCAGACCGTACTGGAACTCTGCTGCAGTTGTATCTCTTGAAAACTGAAGCCAGAAAAAACTTGCGTTGACAAAGCAACGTGTGTGAGCGGTGTGCGCTTCCATCCTAGGGGTCAGTCCTGCATCGAGACCATCCCCAGGAACGCCAACCAGCCCAACAGCTCTTACTGGCAGCTTGAAGACTCCTGCCATGGGGACTCCATCTGCTCCTTCAAATCCTTTGGCAAATATTCTCTCCAAGGTGGAAATAACTCCTGAAAGTATCTTGTCTGCTCTCTCCAAAACCCAGACACAGACTGCGCCAGCGTTGCAAGGTACGAGAGTGACTTGTGAGCAAACAGCGTGTTTGAGGGCAGTGCCAGTACTGAAACGTGGCAGCCCTAAGGCAAAAATGAAGGGGAAAAAAAAAACTTGATAAGCTACATTTTGGGGATATTGGCCAGTTGTTTTTTATTCCATTCCCATACATCTTGATGGTTTTGAAATAATCTAAAGGGCATTTATCCAGGACCCTAATTAATGCAGGTGTATGTTGTGATTTATAATTGTATAAATTAATATATATATATAATAACATGGCAAAATCTAGTCATTTTGCAGGCTAAAGCCTCAGATGGTTTTAAGGAGGAACACTAGTACCAATACAAAAAGATCTCTTGCCAGTGGTTCTAATTCTTGCCTCAGAATATCTGAATGCGGCTTTTTTTTTCCAGGTTTGTCATCCTTACTTCAGAGTGTTGCTGGAAACACAGTTCAGGCGAGTGAAACTGCATCACAGAGCACTTCAGCATCACCAGCCAACACAACTGTCCCTTGCGTGAAGGGGAGGAATATTCCTTCCAGTACTCAGCCCTTCATACCTAAAAATTTTGGTTATTCTCCAAACTCATCTACTGCTGAGGTTTCCTCAACTTCGGTCAATAAGGCTCCCATCGGACATGCCCCGGGGCTTTCAAGTTCTAGTTTTAAGCCACCGACAAATTCCCTGGGTTTTTCCGGTTCCCATCCTACCAGTCCTTCTTCCCTTCTGCCAACAGAGACTTCAGTGAATCAATCCTCTGAAATTTCAAAGGCAAAGCTGGAATCGGAACCTCCCTCTCCAAGCCTGGAAATGAAAATACACAATTTCTTGAAGGGAAACCCTGGCTTCAGTGGTCTAAACTTGAATATTCCGATTCTGAGCAGCTTAGGGTCCAACATCGCAACGGAAAGTCACTCGTCTGACTTTCAGCGTGGTCCTACTAGCACTTCCATGGACAATGTGGATGGGACGCCGGTCCGTGATGAGCGGAGCGGGACGCCCACCCAGGATGAGATGATGGACAAACCAACGTCGAGTAATGTTGACACTATCTCCTTGCTGTCCAAAATCATGAGCCCCGGCTCGTCTACACCCAGCAGCACCCGATCACCCCTTCAGAGCCGAGACGATGGCTATTCCCAGGAACTTTCCAATTCCGTTCACACCTACCGCCCTTTCAGCCTGGGCAGAGATTCTCCGGCCAGCAGGTACAAGCAATCCGCAGAGAGCATGGACATACCCTCCTCCTTAATGGACTCCTCTCAGGAGAAGTTTTATCCAGACACGTCCTTCCAGGAGGACGAGGATTACCGCGACTTCGATTATTCCGGGCCACCACCGTCTGCCATGTTAAACCTGGAGAAGAAACCTACGAAGTCCATTCTGAAATCGAGTAAGCTCCCCGAAGCTGCGGAGTACCAGCCCGTGCTGCCCAGCTACAGCCAACGGCCGCAGGAGTTCAGTGTGAAGTCGCCGTTTCCTCAGGCCATGAGGTCCATCCTCGAGCAGAGCGAGAGCTGCGACCCGCTGTCGTCCTCTCCAGGGATGTACGGGGGTTATGGCCTCAGGGGCAGCGACTCGACGGCCGACGGCTCCCCCTCGCCGAGCAAGAACGACGTGTTTTTTGCTCCGGACTCCAACCACAATAATTTATCCAAATCTGTGGTGCACTCGGGCTTGTCGCAGAAGCAATATCCAGACTCGCCACACTCGCTGTCCCACCGGTCGCTTTTCTCGCCTCCAGCCGCGCTGTCCAATGCCGCGGGCCGAGCGCCCACGCCCGGCGCCGAGAAGCCCCTGGGCACCTCCGTTTCCGCCACGTCAACCATGGAGTTCAAGAACATGCTCAAGAACGCGTCGCGCAAGCCCTCGGAGGAGAAGCATGCGAGCCAGCTCCCCAAGGGCGCCGAGGGCCTCGGCAAGGGCGAGCAGCAGGAGGAGCGCTACCGCATCGAGACGCGCGTCTCCTCGTCCTGCCTCGAACTGCCCGACAGCACGGAGGAGAAGGGGGCGCCCATCGAAACGCTGGGCTACCACAACGCGGCCAGCTGCGGCATGCCCGGCGAGCCCATCCAGACGGTGGAGTCTGTGCGCGCGCCGGGCAAGGGCAGCCGCGGGCAGGGCCGCGACGTCAGCCGGGCCGCCTGGTTTGACGTGGGCGCCGCCGCGGGCG
>WBNA01000556.1:36536-47576 GCA_013398345.1 Nothocercus nigrocapillus
GGGAAGTCCTGTGGAGGCAGGGCAGTCCCCCTTCGTTAAAATTTGCAAACAAATACCCAACTCACTAAAGAACTGATACACTTGCAAAACACTCAATAATGGACCAAAACTCACCTGAAGATACTGGAAGAATCACCTTATGAGGATGACCATAGCACAGTCACGTACTCCTTCCCTAAGGGACAGAGTCTAGCATTGATGAGTTGAGCAGGGATCAGGAATGACACCTGACCAACTCCTCCGGCTGGACCTCGAGTATCCCTCCCCTCCCCTTAACCTAGGATGCTGAGCCAAGGTAATTCCTTATAAGGTTGAGAGTCCCCTGTACATTCAGGGTGTAGAAATGCTATAGCATTTTCTTTTATTTTAATTTATTTTTTTTTTCTGGGACAAGCAGTGTACTCCATTTAGTTGCACTAATTACTAATTTCTATTTACTAATTGATAAGCCTATCCCTATAACAATCATGCCGGTTAATGGTGAATGTTGCTATCACAAAGATCTTACACTGGTGAATAAATTCAACTAACTAAAGACCAGTGGTTGCTGCCCCTCTGGATTATTTTATTGTCTCCTTTAATGAGATAGCATGACACATATACACTATGAAACCACACACACAAAAATACTGAAAAATCACACATACAAACACACAAACATAAAAATTGCACACTCACTGAAACACCACACACACAGACAGCGAAAAGCCACTCGCGCACACACACAGAAAAACCACACAGACACTGAAAAACCATACACACACAAACACACACAACCAGAAAAAACAGAGTAAAGCCCCATACACGCACAGAGAAAAAAAAAACACAAACATACTGAAAAATCAGAAACACATAAAAACACACACAGAAAAAATCACACTCACTGAAACACCATACACCAACACACACACACAAAACACTCACACACACACTGAAAAAACATACACAGTGAAAAATCACACATACACACTGAAAAACAAATCTCACACACACAGTGAAAAAGCACACCCACTGAAAAACCATATATTGAAAATCAATTCACAATGACACATATGCATACTTAAAAACCAGACACACACACACATGAAAATCGCATATACATAAACTGAAAAAACTACACACATTGAAAAAACACAAAAACAGTAAAACACACACAGAAAAACCACACACAGAAACTGAAAAAAAAAACCCCCCACACACCTCCAAGCACAAAATGAAAATGCACATATGAATTATGAATTATTCAGCAAAAGAAGATTGCTGGACTAATAGATATATTGACATTGTTATTTGTATAAGGATTTCCTTGAAGGAAAAATTGACTTGCATCGTTAATTCAAGTAGCACTTTGGAGGGTAAACGCTCCCTACTTTTGAAAAATTTGATAATGAGCTACAACTGTGTATAGCTGATAGTGCCTTCAGGATTAGATTTCATTATTAATTATGCAATACAATTCTTTTTCTTTTTTTTTCCTTCTAAGGTTTGTCTTGTTCCTAGATCTACTCATGATACAAAACCAGCAAGTGCACAAATGACAGGGATGAAGATTCAGTCAATTGAAGTAGATAAAAAGGGGAGTATTGATGTTGCCCATTTAGAAGCAATGGCGAGTATTTCAATAAAAATTCAAAACAGGAACATTATTTCCTCTCTGCTGTTGGTAGATGAATTGAAATTTTCTATGAGAGAAAATAGTGGAAAAAAGTGAATACTTTCTTGAAAACAATAAATAATCCCTCTTTTTTTTTATTTAATTTGAGGTATTCTTGTGCAGAAATGGCTGTGAGTCTTTTTACACAATAGATTCTTCTAAAACAAGAAAAGAAGAAAAAGTAGATTCTTCTAAAAGAAACAGAGCTATTTTCTTGTATATTTGATATCTGAAATGAATGAAGCATGCTCATGAGTCTCAAACATTTCTCACTTTAGCCTTCTGAACTGAAGTTCAAGGCCACCTTTACTGAGGAAGAAGTTGCTAGGCAACTGCTTTTGTTTCTTTGAGTAGGCTGGCAGCAAGTCAATCTTCAGAATACAAAGCATTACCAAGGCAAATTTTTAGAAATGTGCATTTGAGCAGGTTTTTATGGTAATGATATAACTGTGAGGTAGAAGCGTAGTGAGAACACCTGCGGGAGATCTGGTGAGGAGTCAGACTGGCAGAATATGTGATCGCAGCCCCAGAGTGTGCTCTCTGCACACTGAGCAAATTCCCATCAGGTCCAGATGTGCATATTCCATTTTAATCAACAATTAAGGAGGTTTATCACAATTGGAATTGTATTTTTTTGATTTAATAAAAGTAACACATAAAAAAAAAAAAAAAAGAGATGGCTCTTAGTTTTCCCAGTTTGCCTCCAAAGCTTTTAGAAGCCATTTATAAGAGCAGTGTAGTCAAAGTAAAAAGCCATTTTTTTTTTAATGACTTACTCTGCTTAACCTTTGTCAAACATATTTTTCTCATATGACTAAGAACTCAAGGTGAAAATATTGATACAATTTTTGGAAGGTCAATTACTGTTTATAAAACCAAGTTGAAGGAAAAATGGTAAGGAAGTAAATGTCTCTTACAACCTAGCTTTTTAAAATCCAGTAACAATCCTTAAAGCTTAAATGATAATGTTTACAGGATCAGTTTGTATGCTGTTACAGGATGACCAACTACCTTACAGTCTCAGACCATGTGGGTTTCATGGGGGGCAAGAAAGGGGAGGAGGGGGAGAAGGAGATTTACTGCACAACACCACAACTTGTCTCAAATATAAAAATTTACTGCACAGGTTACAATGGTACAAAGCAACAGAAACTTAGCTCAACTACAAATAATCGAGTTATGCTAAAGTTATGCTAAGGGTAGCTACTCAGTAAAGAGACAAAACTAGCTAATTTAACAAATTTACATTTAACTGTAACTACCCAAAGGAATGAACTAGGCAAACCAATTCCAAACCCAGGGAAGCAAATGCAGGAAGGTATCCCCATCCCAAGGGGTTCTGCAAGTTGGCAGACCCACTATCACACTCAAAGAGCCTAAGACAGCCTCCAGGGACAACCTATTTATACCCTTAAGGGGAAGGTGGAAGTGGAGTCCTGAGACCAGTTGCCCTTCTCTTCATGCACTCACAGTCCCTAGCTCTTGGCTGCTGCAGGATTCAGCTCTCCTCCGTCATTGTTATAATGATTGCACTCAAAGTCATGGGGTGGGGAAGGTGGATGAACACCCCCCCAATGGCAGGCTAGCT
The DNA here is from genome assembly GCA_013398345.1 of Nothocercus nigrocapillus. Lineage (NCBI taxonomy): Eukaryota > Metazoa > Chordata > Aves > Tinamiformes > Tinamidae > Nothocercus > Nothocercus nigrocapillus. The sequence goes on from WBNA01000556.1 coordinate 39,779, forward strand.
GCCTTGAGCCCTCTTCAGCACTGAAGAAAGGAATTTGAATGACTGTGAATGATTGCTTTACTCTTGTGGCAGTGGTCCCAAGAAGAGATCCCATAGCTGGAATAAGAAGGAGTTAAAAACAGTTCACAATGATCAACACTGCCCCAGCAGTGAAAGCAGGTGTTGTCTCTCAAGGTCCTGACTAGGATGAGATAGTCCAGACCACAACGATTAACGCTGCCCCGGCAACAAGAGCAGGCTTTGTTTCTGAAGGCCCTGGTGCCCAAGCAGGCCTTATCTCAAAGTCTCAAAATTCTCCCTTTTGGGGTGTGAGGCACAGGAATGCAGACTGCTTGTAACTGGCACCAAATGGGGCAGGGGTGGGAGGAACCTGGGAGCATCCCCCACATTCATGTCAGTCCTCACCATTTGAGGTTGGCACTACCCTTCCAACACATCCATTCATTTACAGTGGACCATTATCCAGGCTTTATCAGAATTATACATTGAAGTCCAGGGCACTGTTGTGACCACCCTTCCCATGTTTCCCAATCCAACCCAAACTCCCTTCTCCTTATTCAGTGTTGTCAACCAGGATCCAAGATGAGTATATACTGCCCAAATATCCTTCCAAGCCCAAATCCACCTTCCCCTCATATCAGGGCCCTGAGGTCACTAATAGGCCTTAATGGCCCTGACCAGCCTTCACTGGGGCCTCCACCTGCCCAGGAGGACCAGCCTCCCTCTGCCCAGGAGCCCCAGTTCAGCTTAGGCCTGGGCCTTCAGTTCCTTCCTGAACTATGTTGGAGTATTGGTTTCCAGCTCAGCCACAGTTATACCTGTGGACCCTGTTGGTCTAGACCATCATCTGTGCACTGATTTCCTGGCTTGACCTCAGACCTGTCTTGTCACTATGGTCCTGCCTGATGAACACTAGACTATGTCTGATTCTGGTTACCATTGCTGGATCTGACTCTGACCTGTAGATTGACTTTCTAGCTTTACCTTGCACCTGTGTCATCACCATGATCTTGCCTGATCATCTGGAGTCTTAGTTGAACTTGACTACCATCTTTGGGTCTGTCCTGCTTGCCTTGCTTGGGTACTGTGGGACTGGGTCCTGGCTGGTGAGGCCCTTGCCCTAATAGCTGTGTTGTGCTCCACTTCTGGTTCCCCATCCCTTAGGGTGCAGCTGGCCCTTGCTGCTCCCTGATGCTTCCTATCTGGATGTAGTTTTGCATTTGATCCAATATCCCCCTCTCTCCCCCATTCAAAATTGGTAGATTCCTCTCTTACAACCTTTCTGTTGGGGGTTTCAGGTGCTCTTAAATAGCCACCTGTCTTAAAGCACTCTAGGTAGACCATGCTCCTTTAGCCAATGGCCAATGATTTTTTTCCCTTAGCTCTCATAACCTGTGAGAGGTGTGCATTAAGAGAGTGTTGTACCTGGACATAGAACTTCAGGACAAGACACATTGTCTGAGATGGTTCTGGCAGGTCACATTGCCTAAAAGTTATTGAAAGTTAGTTATTCCAGCTCCCAGTGTTGCTAGTAATACATAAGTTTTTTTTCCTTCAATATTTGACTCCCCATGATTTAATGGTCTATTCATAGCATTTTGTTTCCTTATTTTATCTAATTCATTGGCTATTATTCTTTAATAATTTTTAATAAATCCTTTATTTGTTATCTGTCAGTGTTTATCTGTTGGTTTCATCTCCTCTATGAGAAACAGAAAAGCTTTATAACTTAACAGTTGCTACATTTATGCATAGATTTGTGGAGAAAATTAAATGTAGCAGTTAAACTTTGGTTATTAGACAGGTATGAATATCCTCTAATAATCTATAACATTTTCCTTCCATGTTACTTCTATTCTGGTTCAATCATAATATTTTACTATTCACTAGTCCCTCTCAAACCTTTGTATGTACATGCTTAACCCACAATTCTCTCAACCTTTAACTACTGAAGAACTTAGGTTCCTTTCTGTTGCAAATCTTGAACCTTCTTGATATGCCTCCTAGATCCCTTCTGTTACACTCTCTGTTCTTTTAAGCAAGTATGTAAGTGCATTACTGAAATCAGCAATTTTATCACTAGGTCTGGCTACTTCTCTTCAAGTTCTTATTCTTCAGAGGATTACCCTGTAAAACAAAACAAAGACCTACCAAGGTCAAGGTTATTTGTTTATTTGGAGCACTTTTCAAAATCTTTAACTTTGATTACTGGAACCACTTCTCCTATGATTACTCATTTTTTATATTGATCTTTTACTGAAGCCAGAATGGTTTTCTTTGTTGGTTTCCCCTCCCTTCATAATTTGAAGGTTTTTTAACCACATCTCTGAACATCTCTAGCCCCTTCTTCTTTTGCAACAATGTTGGTAATTAAAGTGTCGTGGAATGAGGGGGAGAGGTGATGCCCTTCACTCATGAGAGAAGTAGTAATATGTTTTACTGATATGGGACAGTGATTTAACAAGATTAGATGGCAAGGTACACTATTTACTGCATAGAGAACAGGGTCAGACAAAATTGCCAAGAAGATCCTCTCGTTGAGTCATGAGGTTCAGACTGGACCCCCGTGTTTTCCAAACTCCTTCTCAGAGGAATCTGGGTGAGGCTGGATCCAATCTTAGTCCCAGACTTGGTCAACAGTTCATCTCTAAGGGATTATGTGCACAATCAATCCTGGATACAATTCAGTAAAGTTTACAAAGATTTAGCATGCTATTTTTCACTTACCACAAATCTTTTATGGGTAAGGGATCTCTCTAACTCAAGGAGTAACCTTGAGAGGTGTCTCTGCTCAAGGGGAGATCCTGGTATGCAGCCCGCTGCTGTGCTCTGGGGCTGTCCCCCTATTTATGGAATGATTGACTTATAGTCATATTTGCATGTCAGCTGAATTTTGGCTGGCACATGCTAAATTAGCCCTTGGTTTTTGTGTTCTTATCTGTCTCCCCTGAATCCATCAGAATGTCCCCCAGCAGAATGCAACTATCATGACTATTATTGATGGTTACTGTCCAGGTGAGGGAAGAGATCCTGATCCCAAGAGATCAGGAATCAGAGAACACGATTCAACACATCATGACTGCCACTGGTGGTTAATGCTTGAATGCAGAGGTGTGAAAGATCAGGTTGGAGAGGGGCTGCTGGGGAAGGAGCACATTGCAACAGAGGTACTGGCTCTATATAACAGACCTTTTCTGTTTTGTAACCGTGCTTTCAGGGCTACTATGTTTCTCACATTCTTGTGATTAGCCTCTGCAGCAGGACAGAATGCATTGTTGATCACTGTCTCTCTCATTTGTTAACTCTAGTACTTCATTCTCTTTCTGTGCTTACTTCATCAGAATAGTCCATCGGATATTATCTTGCACTCAATTTTCAAGAATTTGCATTATATTGATGCATGGGTTAATATCCAGCAGAATACAGGGCCTCTATTTCACAATTGACCCTTAAATTTACCAAATCTAAATTTATTAACACTTAAAATTAAAAGTATGAAATTACCGCTTTTCTTTTTTGATTTGCTTACACTCCCCACTCAGGTCCTGCACCTGGGGAGGAATAACCCCAGGCACCAGTACAGATTAGGGGGTGACCTGCTGGAAAGCAGCTCTGCGGACAGGGATTTGGGAGTTCTGGTGGACAACAAGTTAACCATGAGGCAGCAGTGTGTCCTTGTGGCCAAGAAGGCCAAGGGGATCCTGGCCTGCATGAGGAGGAGTGTTGCCAGCAGGTGGAGGGAGGGGATCCTGCCCCTCTACTCAGCTCTGATGAGGCTGCATCTGGAGTATTGTGTGCAGTTCTGGGCTCTCCAGTCCAAGAGGGACATGGAACTTATAGAGAGGGTGCAGCGTAGGGCCACGAAGATGATTAAGGGACTGGAGCATCTATCTTATGAGGAAAGACTAAGCGAGCTGGGCCTGTTTGGCCTGGAGAAGAGAAGATTGAGAGGGGATCTTATCAACATGCACAAATACCTGAGGGGAGAATGTAAAGAGGATGGGGCCAAACTCTTCTCGGTGGTGGCCAGCGACAGGACAAGGATTAATGGTTACAAATTGAAACACAGGAAGTTCCATCTCCATGTGAGGAAGAACTTCTTTACTGTGAGGGTGACAGAGCCCTGGCACAGGCTGCCCAGAGTGGTTGTGGAGTCTCCTTCTCTGGAGATATTCAAAAACCTACCTGGATGCGATCCTGTGCCTCATGCTCTAGGTGTCCCTGCTTGAGCAGGGGGGTTGGACTAGATGATCTCTAGAGGTCCCTTCCAACCTCAACCAGTCTGTGATTCTGTGAAATTGAAAAATACATAGTGATTGACCCATTTCCTCTTTTAAATCAGTCTCTTTTTTTCAGATATCCTATGTTCATAAGAACCTCTTGACACTATTTTCAGCTATATATGTACATGTAATAATGTGGACTCAAAGAGTTCAGATTTGAACCATTTAGTTGGGTCCAATAATCTCATGTCTTAACTACATCTTCTTTAGATGTTACCACATAGTCTGAACTGTATCACCTCTTCTAAGTGGGATCATCCTTATTGCAGAGAAATAGCAACCTTCTCACTGTTAAGTAAATGATGGACTTGTTAAAAGAGGTAAATTTTACCTCTGCTCTGTGATTTCCTTGTCTTTGGAGATGTAATATGCTTATAATATTAACTGTAGAACCATTTTTATGCACTGATTCTGAAAGTGAAATCTACAGCAATCCTGTTTTGATTTTCAAGTGATTCTCTCAATGATACAAGTCCCCATGTTACATATCAAAATTCTGCTCCAAAAAAACTCTATCCCAAATAACTTCCAAGATCTTTTAACAGCTTATTTAGAACATTACGCGTGAAGTTGTTTTTCTCACTTGTCAAAGAATTGCATTTTATTTTATTGCTGATCACTATTTGAAAGAGCTTCAGAATAATTTTCATCCCATCTGTGAACTTCAGCACCTCATTATTTTTCCTTTTTTTTTCAGATAACATGCAAATATATTGAGCAGCACAGAACTTGGTAACCATTTTCCCCCTACTCCTTGGTTCCCATCTTTTAGCCAGTTAATGGAGACCATACTTTTTATACCATAATGACTGTTTCTTTATAAGCCTCTGTTGGAGGACATGGTCACAATTATTTCTTTTAAACCTACATTAGTGTAAACCTACAAAGACTCCTAATAGATTTGAAAAGCATGACTCCACTTGACACATGCTATAGAAGTCTATAGGGCATTTTAATTCTTTGAGTGTCTGTTATGCTGGTTACTACATAATTAATCAATTTGGTTTTTTGTGCTTAGCCATTTGTGAAACCTGAAAGCAAATTTTGGCCTGAAACTACACATATTGATGAAAAATATGGAAATCAACATCTGGCTTGTACCTGCCCATCAATGGAAGTCTATAAATCTCCCCTTTTCTGAATAGAAGGGAGCATCTTCATACTGGTACTTCCAGCTATATGGATCCACCTGACTGATTCCATTCATCAAGATAGCTTTTTCTTTCCTAAACAAGCTAAAGTGGCTTATACTATCAGGGCCCTGAGTGCACTAATAGGCCTTAATTGCCCTGACTGGCCTCACCTGGGGCCTCCAAAAATCTTGATGCTTGTGGTATGATTTTTTATTTAAGTTTTATATAGTTCAGTTCTGTTTTGTTAAGAGCTGCCACAGTAGTAATAGGTCCTAAACACAGTAAAATGCTGGTAGAGTTTAATAGTCAAGATCTATGGGGTCCCCCCCAAACTACAATGATTGATTTTTACTGAGAAATAGCATTAAACCTACCTTTTTCAGTATTGCATCTTTTTTTTTTCCTTATAGTTCTATATAGACTTCTCCTTTTAATCCAGACAAAGGATGAAACAGCTTTTTCTACAAATACTGAATTGTAAACTTCTTACTCTGAGTTAAACCTTATCTTAAAAAAGTACAATATTTTTTCCATGCATTTTTTTTCAGACCTCAGTTTAGATAATGACTTTGGCTTAGACAGGCTTATCTTGCCTTGCTTCATTATGTAGGTTATAGCTTGCTTAAAACTCCTTTCAAAACTTAAGTTCAGGCCCTCCAGGAATGTTGAGTGAGGACTTGAGATCAGAGTCCTAGTGCTACACATAATACCATGTAGAAGAAAAATGTGGTCAGGACTGAAACCTTGAACAGGAGCATCTTCCAATCTGTTCCCATCAGTCAGTTTGTATTAAAAATTTGGCTTCTGAGACTGTCTCTATAGCAGGTGAGGCATACTTCACATGTGATAACTCTGTGATGAAGACACCAATGTACTGTATTTGAAAGAAACTCAAGAGGAGAAACAAATGAGGCTTGCATTAATAGAGTTATCTATTGAAGGTTTTGGAGTTGCAACTCTTCAAATACCTACCTAGTGACTTCCAAAGGGAATTTAATTTAACAAAGGATGCACCATCATATGAAAGTGACAGGAGACAGACAAGGCATTTCATTAAAAGAAGGTTGCACCAGAAATCAATTTTGATGCATTTTTTTCACATCAGTGTCTTAAGATAATGTATGCAGAGATTAAGCATTAGAAAATTTTAGAATTCTTCAATAATATTGAAAAAGACATTTAACAATCATTGGTATAGCATTGAGGGATTATAAACTTGTGAAATACTACTGCAAACTGAATTTTTAGTATAAATGAAAGCAGTGGACATGTTTTCAGTTGCCACTAACTATCCAAGGTCTTGTCAAGCTACTTTATTCTGTTAATTACAAATGATTGTGCCTAAGTCATTAAAATGGTCTTAAAGAATAGTTAATCCAAAACCGTAAAAATCAAGGAATGTCCTATGGTTGGCATTAAACCTTGAGTAATGACAGATTAACAGTAAAATCACTGAATTAATGTAGATCAGGGGAAAAAGCCAGGTACTTTAGTAATCGAGTCACTCTTCTGAATAAGAAAAATATAAGTTAACATTTGGAACAATTTCTTGCTAAACATTTAATAGAAGGTGAATAGTTCAGATTCTTATTTTCTGGACATTTGTGTGTTTAGATGAACGTTACCAACCTTAAGAGTCAGGAATATGGACTAAAAATTGTCTTTTTCAAAGCAGTTTTGAGAAGACTCCTCTAATAAAAGGGTGCGTTTATAATATCTTACTTCAGCCATTAATTGTTAACAAGCTGAAAAGGCCATCAAAAGGTGTAAAATACTGTAGATGCTTGGTAGCTACATGTTGCACGGTCAGATGTGCTGGTCATAAAGGTAGAATTAAATCTGTTTTCACAATTTTTAAAATTCACAATTTTTTCACTTTTCTCACAATTTTAAAAAAGCATTAGGTTACAATTTGGGAAAATTATGGGAATTTCAACAGGATTTAAGAAACTGCAGTTTTCAAACTATATGCTTAATATTAAATACACTTATTGCATAGTGGCTGAAACCTCTTTTTCTAGTAAGTATAGAAAAAGATCAAAAGCTGAAGCCTTAATTTTCAAAGTTGTTCAACAATGCATATCTTCAATATTATGCAATTTGAGATATTACCAACATTAAAGCATTATTCATTAGTACACTGTAACTGAAATCCTTTAGCTAAAGTTAACTTAATGAAAAAGAACAATTAATGTTAGTCTGAGTCATTATAGAGGTGAAGGCAAGGTATTAAATCAGAGAATGTCATCAGAAACACATGCTCATACTTTTCCAGTATGAATGTACATGCATACAAGCACTCAAAAGAGGATGATCATGTTACATAACTAATAACAAATAAAAGATAATACCTTATTGATATAATACAAAATATTGAGTCTG
>WBNA01000556.1:61202-72187 GCA_013398345.1 Nothocercus nigrocapillus
ACATATCTGCCTTACAAATTTCTTTGAACTCTTCAAGCAGTACTTTTAGTCACACAAATATTTCTGGTTCAAGGAATTTATTCTAGTTAGTGTTTACTCATTATCTTTCTAACTTCACAGCTTAGAAGAAAATCACATTTGAAAAATATGTAATACATCACTCAGAGGTCTCACTTTCGCTTAGGCATGGGACCGAGCTCTAATATGGCAAAGCTCTTTGTACTAAAGTACAAGACAGGTACTTTACTTCAATAACACTATACTCATTTACTATCAAGTAGAAAAAAAAAAATCAGGAAAAAAACACAAACAGAAAGGGGGTGTCTAAGTTTTTTTTTTCATTTACAGAATTACCTCTTCAATTCAGTGGTCTGAACTACTAAGAGCTTAGATGCAAGTTTATGATCTAACATAATTTTGGAGTAGCATGTATTTCCTAAAAAAAATATATTTTGAAACTGAATGAAGGTTGATTAAATCTTCTTTTAACACAAACCTTAAAAATAATGAAAATATACATAGCATTTAAGTGAAGTCACTATTAATATTTTTTCTTTAGACAATGTCACAAATTTACAACTCAAAAAATCTAAATATTTTAGAAAAGACACAAATATTTTTATAATAATATCTCTCTTTTAAATGCCAATACTGAAAATAGAATATTTAAGGAAAGGCTACACCAGGTTTTATACAATAGCATTGTTATATTTATTTCTAATCAATGAACTTCCAGTAGGATATAGCAGATATAAAAGGATGTCATACACGGGCAACATGGAACAACTTTTGAAGTAAGACAGACTAAAAAGACTAGAACTGTTTAGTGAAAGTTTTAGAAATTTATAAAATGATGAGGTGTCTCAGAATTCAGCTCTTATATGTCTATTTTTTTTCCACTGATTGGTAAATAAATAAGTCACTGATAATAGAATGTGCAGAAATTTGACTGGAATAGTAATAACACGAAAAGGGCTCTCACATGGACTGAACTGTATTTGCTTGGTAAATTGAGTCCATTTGAACAAACTGTATTTTAACATTGAGCAAGAAGCATGTGACAAACCCACAAAATGCAAAGGCCCATCCTGAAAAATCATGAATCCAAAAGGATATGGGTTTCATAACAAACAAGAAAACTGAACATGCGTTCACAGTGCAGCAGTGTGGCCAAAAAGGCTAATGCAGTCTGCTGATGTATATAAGGATAGAAGTAAGCAGAAACTGGAAAGTGTGTTTTTACCTCTTTTACAGTAGTGCTATAACAAGTATTGGAATAGCATATTTAAAAGGATGTCAAAAAATGGAGGAAAAAGGGGGGGAAAAAGGAAACAAATGAACAAGATTGGAGAAACTCACAAAAGACCAAGGTTATACTGTGTTTAGTTTAATGTCTTCAAAGTAAGACTAGATGACTCTGGAAGATGTTCTTTACCCAAAGCAATATTTTAGTCATATGCTATTGGGCTATATTGTTATAGAGCAAATAACCAAAGGATGGCATCCCTTGACAATTTTCAGTATAACAGCACCCTTTATCTCATTTCTGCTCTCATCTTCTCATGCCAATGTAATGACTTACTTAACACACACCTCTCCTCCCCAAATAACTGTGGGGAAAGATGACACAGTTCCTGGAATAGGAAGAAAACAGGACTGATGAGCAACTTAAACAGAGCCCTCATCATATTAAAGAACAACAGGGGTGCTGATTTGGAGAAAGGGGGGAAATGGAAAGGACATTGAACCATATAAGGTGAAATAGGATATACAAATAGGAACTCCCAGAATAGGGAGAGGGAGAAAGACCGGAAGAATATGCAATTGCTAGCAGGGAGAGAAAGAAGCCTAGATTGGCAAGAAAGTCATTAGAGTAAGTTAAGTATGGGCATAAATACAGCTTGTGGCTTGAAGGAATGATACTGGTATAGTAGGGAGGAGGAATGGAAGACCATACAGAACCTACCTCTGCAGCAGTTAATTCATTTTACTTTGAAATTAGTATGCCAGGAATATATACACAGCCAACTACTAAGGATCTGCTGATGGGTAGTGACTCATTAAGCCACAATTCCTCAATAACTTTGAGTTATGATCCTTCCTATAGACAATTCAGGATCTTTCTATCAACCTCTGTAATGTTCAAGTAACAGCCTGCATGTGACAGGTGAGGGTTGAAGGCTGCTTAAATCTTAACAGGCTTAAAGGGCAGAGCTCAGGATACTGATACTGCTGTAAAAATCTGTATTGGACAGGCAAAGAAAAAACTGAAAAAGGTGACATTCAGCAAAGGGAATTTGTTAGTGCTATCTGCATTCTAACTGTTTGTGAGAGACCCGAAGTCCCTCTTTAAAAACAATTCAATTGTCAAAAAAAAAAAAAAAAAATGGCTATAACACATTCTTATCTTTCCTTTCTTCCTTTCTTTCCTACCTTAAGATAGGTAATTTTCTCCTATTTCTCTTCTGCTTTCCAAACCTTGTTTTCACTTCCTTGTACCAAAACTTTTTGTCGGCAGCTAACAAGACTTTTTTCTCTTCCCTTAATCCCTTCTGTCTTTCTTTCTTTATGCTGTCTCCTTAAAATTATTTCTTAACTGTGGAGGCCCGCTTCAAGGACAGTAGTACGGGATGCCTTGTTAGTAGATAATTAACCTCAAGGACGGCAGTACAGAATGTCTTATCAACAGATAAGGAACAAAGCAAGAAAAAGAGGATAACTGCAACCACATGGCTGGTGCCTGATCAAGATGCTGATTGGATAGTCTTAACGTAATCCTTTAGATTATTGGTTTATTTAGTAACTGTGCTTCGCATGCCTTTAGGTAAAGAAGGTATTGTATCCAGGACAGCACAGTATATAAGTTGTATCTGATGCTCTACAAAGGGTCTTCGGCTCATTATATCGGAGTCCGTTCCTTCGCAAGGTGCAACACTTAACTGTCCTGTTTGTAAAGTTTTAGACCAAATGAGTTACTTATCTGCATATCTCAATAGAAGCAATAACCTAGATGTTAAAGATGAGAGTTATTTTTTCAAAGAGTGCCTTAACAAGCTACTCAGCCTCAAACATACAAGATAGACAATGCAAGATACTCACAAAGTAAGATTACATTAAATCACATTTCTCTATTTCAATGATGGTTCCACTATTGTATAGCCAGTTTTGAATCTAACAAATAATAGAGAATCAAAGAGTAAAACTTTCAATACATTTATATAGGATACAACATTTCCTTTGTACCTAGCACATCAGTAACAAGTCTCACACTGGATCCAAATGACATAGCTAGCATGTCTAGCTAGCATAGATACAGATCATACATACCATTTTGACTATCAGTTTACCCAGATCTTTGGATATAACAAGAGTTGACTCAAATCTGAAGCTCCTATTGCCACTTCATTTGTATTTAAAACTATTTCAATAAGCCATTCATCAGTCATGGCACTGCATCTTTGGCACTGGTGGAACTGATCTGGTATTTTCATTGAGCAATGAACATTAAGCAGTGGTTCAGAAGTGCTGGATCCTCATCATAAGCCCTAGATAAATCTAGAGATCTGAATATCATTTATGTTGTAATTGGACAATTTCAAGCAAGTAGAACACAAGCATACTGACAATTTGGAACTGACTACCCAAACACAAGATTAATGTGGATACACAGACCATACAAAAAGGACAGTGGACTGTTTCATAAAGTAGCTCATTAATGCCACATTTCAGGCACTAGATTTGGTTGACCTAGATTATTCAAAGAATCTAAGCAACAAGTATATTAGCTCAGAGTTCCTTTTGAGTCATTAGAAGTCATATACACATACATACACGGCCTCAGAAACTTCCATAAGAGGAGCAATCAGAGCAGATACTATTCTTCAAGAGATTCTAAACCTCAATATCAAGAGGTACCATATGAACCTATATGGAAAAGCCACTTAATGAAGAAACAAACTTTGATAATCTGAAGAACACTGAAGGAAGATTAATTACCATCTTAATTACACTACCCCAATCCAACAGAAGCAAGGATTTCAAAATTTTTACAGAGAATAAACATCATAATTTTTGACCCTGACTCAACACCAATGACCACAACCAAAATGACAATTTTGCAACTCAAAGAACAGATACTTCAAAAATAGTTAACTGTGAAAATTGTGATTGTACACAGTAGTTGAATGTATCTAATATCTGGGTTACAAATGTTAATCCATTCTGAAAAAAAAATCTTAGATTTCAAATTCATAAAAGAATTCTTGAAATTTCTTCTGCTAATATGCCCGTTACAGTTATTAAGTATCAAGAATAGGACCACCTGATTTGCAATTTTAACAAATCCAAGAGTAAATCTAAACACTATAATTCATACATCTTAAAACAGGTAATGAAAGTAATCGAATGCCTTGTCACTAAAACCTAGCTTAAACATTCACAAGACAAAAATTAGCATATAAATATTTTTGATGCATATAATTAAGAATGTTTTACATATATAACTTTATTTGGACTAATGCTCATTTTGCCAAGTATAACCTTATTCCTTCTCAATTTTGAGGTCCAATCCCGTATTGATGCAATTTGTTATTACCAAGCATTCTAACACTTCAGGTGAGCAAAGTCAACAAGCCTGTTTGCAGGATCATGAGCTTTCAAAATTGAATCATAAAAAAGACAAGAGCTGAAAGCCAAAGAGTGATTTCTATTTCCTGCAGTATATTTTTGAAACTATTCTTACCCCAATGATAAATTATTCATTGAGAGCCAAAAAGACATCATCATACAGGTAGCATGTTGGCAGTGAGTAGAAAAAGTTTGAAAGAAATTCTAAACATACAGTAAAATGGCTTCCAAAATGTACTTATTTCATAGAATCATAGAATGATATAGGTTGGAAGGGACTTCTGTAGATTTCTAAGTCCACTTGGGTCTCATGCCTCTCATCTTTCCACTGTGCATCTCTGAGAAGAGTCTGTCTCTGTTTTCTCTACATCCTTCCATTATGTAGCTGAAGACAGCAATAAGATCCCTCTCCAGCCTTCTCTTAAGGCTGAAGAAATATGTTTTTCTCTGTGTATGTCATATGCTCCAACCCCTTGACCAGCTTGGTGGCCTTCCACTGGACTTGTTACAATATGTCTGTCTTCTATGTCCAGGTCTGTCTTGTACTGGAAAGCCACAAACCGGACACAATACTCCAAATGTGGTCTCACAGACATCAATTAGAAGGGAAGAATCCCTTCCCTTAACCTGCTGGCTGCGCCCTAGCTAATACAGCCCAGGATGCAGGTGGCCTTCTTTGTTGCAAGGGCATGCTGGTACCTCATGTTCAACTTGTCCACCAGGACCCCCAGGTCCTTTTCTGCAGAGCTGCTTCCTAGCCAGTCACCCCCCAGACTGTATTGTTGCATGGGATTATTCCAGCCCAGATTCAAGACTTGGGATTTGCATTTGCTGTCAACCCATTTCTGCAGTCTATTCAGGTTCCTCTGAATAGCAGTCTTGCCCTCCAGCATATTGACCACTCTCTCCAATTTGGTTTCATACAGAAACTTGCTGAGAGTTTACTTTGTCCCACTGTCTAGATTGTTAATTAAATCTATTAATTGTTAATAATGATTGCTAATAAAGACTATTAGCTATAGTTACTAACTAGTAACTATAACTATAGTTATTAACTAGTAACTATAACATATTAAGATTCCAGTAGAATTCACTACAATTGTACAAGAGCAAGAAAAGGAAGTGGTTGGAGGGCATCAGAAGTTTTTATTAAAGTTTTGTTGGAGAAAAGGGATACCATGTTTAGTATACTTGTAAGTACAAAATTTGATTTTCCCCTGCGTGTTCTTAGAGGTATTAAATTTCAACCTCTTTCAGACAACCTTGGAAAATGGAAATAAACTGGAAAACAGAGTTTTGGTATATGGAAAAAAATGAAGAAACTAACACCAAAGACGGAACTGAAAAAAAACAAGCTGTTTCCTTTGCATCCTCAAAAATGCCTTCAGAGAGAATCTCTTACAGTAGCAGGTAAGTGCTGTTGGCAGAGAACACATAATATTCTGATGCTATTTTGAATGTTTACTTAATTTCATTCTCTAAAGCCTTTGTCCTTGCAATTAACAGCTACCTGTGTTTTTATACAAGTTTTGTAATGCTTTATTCTTCACCTGAAGCATGATTCAGAATTTCACCTGATAAAATAGAGCTACAACAAGGGAAATACCCTGTGTAAACACTGTCATGATTTAAAAAAATCTGTAATCTATTCACACACAAATCTTGGTTGAAAGGAAGGAAGGAAGTTGGACAAAATTAGTATTTCTTTTAGCAGTATAACTGCTTTGATTATTTTAGATGTTGATATCAAAGTAAAAACAATTCCAGCATCTTCCTTTGGGTAATAACAATATAGGATACTGAGACTTTTCTATCAAGTACTGAGAGCCTGAACTGTAAATTACATCAGTGGGAGTCAAGAACCTTCAGAACTTCATAGGATCAAGTCACATGCATCTTTTATTCTGACCTCACTAAAATTAAAATATGTGATATATTTAACTTCAGAGGTATAACAACTCCAAAAGGCATCTATCTATCTGTTTAATTTGACAACAATAAAAACAATGGCCAATGGTATCAGATTATCAGATTTTAAACTATATAAGTATATTGAAAGATAACTTCCATAAGCACTCTAAAATTCAGCTGTAATTGAAGAATTTTATATGAGACTAATCATATTCTTTAAGAAAAAAAAAGGTTTGAATATATCTTCTAAAATAGTAACAAATAGCAAATTAGATACTGGGCAGTAGTAATATTGCATACTCATATTTTCATAAAGACTAATTATAGGATCAGCAACAAACACAATTTCCCATCTTTATAAATTTTAAAATAATATATTAGTGTTTGAATAAATGACATACCACTTCATCCTCAAATCCTCCAGCTAGCACAAGTGAATAAGCTCCATCGTTACTGCGTCCATGGATTCCGCCAACATGGGGCCTGTGAACCCCTGCTTCACTCACCTTGAGTATTAAAAAAAAAAAGAACATTTAAAAAAAAAAATTCAAAACAAATGGTCATCTTCAATGACTTCTAGCAATCAATTTTCTGCTTAAAAATTATTTACATATGTTTATGTAAGCTAACAAGATTGCCATTAGAGGAAAGAATTTTATGAATTTTATAGGTTTTTTTAAGGAAAAAAAGACAAAAGAAAGGATATCCAATGAAACAAAAGGACAATACATGTGGTGACACAAAGATGAACAGGTACACTTTGCCCCTTAGGAAAAGTCTTCATGACTCTTGCCATAAGCAACATTTAAGACTAGATTCATAGTTACTTAGACCAGCCCAAATCGGATACAGATTTTCATTCTAATTCAATAGCATTTTATATTTGTATAAGTAATCACATTTACAGCCTTTCTTCATATCTAAACATTTTCTCTTTTACCAATTCTGCCCAAATCCTGTACTTTTTTCCCCACCCACATTTTTATGTAATTTCATAAGATTTTGCATTCCTTTGCTACAGTCTTCTACTTTCATAAGTGCATCACCAAAGGTCCAGATAGCCAAATATCCTGTCACTGATAAAAACAAGAGCAGATAGCTGGTGCACAGTATGAAAACGGCTATGCAAGGACACAATGATACTTCTCTGTATAATTTCTCATTTTCCAGCTATGCATGGCTCAGATTTCCTGAGCCAAAGGCATAATCTTTGCATGTCATGGAAAAAACGTTAACCAGTGGTTATCAATTTATCTAATTGAGCTCTTGTAGTTAACTCTTGTAAACTCCTAACATTCAGTGTTCTACAGTAAAGAGTTCACAGCATTGCTGCATATTGTATGAACTAGTGCTGCTTCTGTTCATTCTAAATCTGGTGCCTGATCATTTCATTTAATGCCCCCTCCTTTTGCATCAGAAAAGAACATACAACTGTTCCCTATTCACCTTCTTCAATTTTATGGTACCGCTGTACCATACCTACCATACTTTCATATAATTCTTGTATGAAAGCCATTCTGCACCTTTAACCATCCTTGTTTTTCATGATATTTTTTCCTCTTCATTTCTTAATAATTCCTAACACTTGATATACTACTTTTACCACTACTGAACACTGAGATGGCATATTCTCAAAATTATCTATTACAGGTCCTCCATCCTAAATGATAATAATTAGCTGAAAGCCCTTCATTGAATATGCAAAGTTATGATTTTTCCCCTCATCTTTGCTATCCATGACAACTTAACATTGCCACTTAACTGTCAGATATTTGTCAACTTTTCTAGACCATTTATGAACATGTCAAACAGCACAGGCCTCAGTAGCACTCTGTTCTCTCCCATTCTATTAAATGTCATTTCATTCATTCCTCTCTCCTTTCCTTCATTTTCATGAGGTATCCACAATTTGATTTAATAAAATTAATTTCTGCCCTTTCAATGCTGTATCCAGTAACAATTCTCAGTCAATTTCCTTCTATGGAAAAGAGAGTTGTAAGCCTTAGAACTACATGGCCATGCATAATACATAATACATCACATTTAAATATTCTTAAGAAACTTGTTGCATGAAAAAAACTAAAATCATAAGACAGATTTCATCTTTTTTAATGTATGTAGTTAATACATACCCATTGTTAAATAATTATGTACAAATGATAACTCTTCTTCTTTTAATAGCTACTCCCTACATTAAGTCTTTTCTGCTTAGTATTTTTGGGAAAAAAAAAAAAAAGACACAACCTCTGTACTTATATTCCTGTTTGCAATCAGCACTAGAAATATCTGGAATTTATATGAGCTTGTGTGTCACCAATGGAATTTTTAAAGAGATAAACTCATAACTATTATTCCTGCAGATACTGGCTGATCCGGTAAGAATAAAATTTGACTCTGAGGCCTTTAGTTTGCAGAACAGATTTTTAAAACTTCCTTTATTTATGAGAATATAATTGACCTGGAAGCCAATTAAAAGATTAATGACTACAGAGGTACTTTGTCAGAATATAAATATGTTTTGAACTATTTATTTTAGTTTGCTTCACAGAAAAGTTCTTCAAATATGGTAGGGATGAATAAAAATATCACAAAAACAGCAAAATAAAAATTAATTTTCTCAAACGAGTAAGTGTGTGTAAAATCAAGGAGATAATGAACACTGTAATTTCACAGTACAAAATTAATTTGCTTCATTATTCTTTAATATCTGCATTGGTGGTAGTGCTCACATTAGCACCAAAAAGTCAGACAAGATCCAAAAGCTAGTTTAGTATTACATTGCCTCACTGTAAATTCTGTTAAGGGGAGAAACTGAAAACTGTTGCTAAGGGATAAAACCTTTACTGTTGACCATTTTAGACTTAAGACTTGCATGTGATTCCAAATCCAAAATTCTTCAGATATTCATTTTCCATAAGAAAAAGTTTTTTTGTTAAGTACTCTTTCCTGAAAATTAGATAAAACATCCATTACATTCTCCAAAGGCAAGGGGTGGGTTGAAGAGTTCAGAAAACACATTAGAAAAGGTTTTTGGTTCATGCCATGTCCCGCCTCCCCAAGGGAAAGAAAACATCTGCTTTTGTTGGGAATGATCCTTAATGATGTTATTTCTCCAGTGCGAGAGACAAAGTATTAATCAATTTTGACAGTAAACCAGCATCTACTTTTCCTTGTAGAAAAGTAAAAATCATTGATATTAGGCAGAGGGAAAAAAAAAGGGGGGGAAAAAAAAAAGAAGGCTATAGTTTGCTGGTACTTCACAATTGCATAAAATTGGTACTAGCCCCAAAAGATGCAGTTCCATCCTCTCCATACTGATCATTCCTGCCACCTTTGTGCTGGCACAATATTTGTATAGCCACAAGATTAAGTAGATTGTGAAAATTACCCTCCCTACAAAAGCATAATCTTTCTGACAGATTAGTATCCAATCTAGATTATCATATTGCCTGAGAAAATATTTGTGAGAGAAA
This sequence comes from Nothocercus nigrocapillus, assembly GCA_013398345.1. Taxonomy (NCBI): domain Eukaryota; kingdom Metazoa; phylum Chordata; class Aves; order Tinamiformes; family Tinamidae; genus Nothocercus; species Nothocercus nigrocapillus. Next base: position 71,213 of record WBNA01000556.1, read on the forward strand.
ATGGAAGGGACAGTGCAAGTGGACAAGGCTAGGTAGACTACTTCTTTCAGTAGCAGTGCTAGGTTATACTAACTTTAAAATATTTATCAGTCTAAAGGAAGGTTCTGGTGTCAGTTGTGTATGACACAAAAGGAACAGATAATCATTTTATAGTGATACAATCAGAAGTAGCTCTTACTTTAGGGACAGTGAGGTCTACCCTAAGCAGAACTTTACAACTCTCAGTAAAATCTTATCTCTCCTATGTTAAGCGTGGATGGCATGCATGCTAGCACCAAACCTGGCACCACAATACATTGGAACAGAAGTATACACTGAAACAGGATCGATTTTGCACCTGCACAGTATCCCTCAATAGGGAACTCAACCAGATAATAAGCATTAGAGACACCACTGAATACAATAAAGTATTTCCTGCAGTCTATATAAAAATAAAGTCTGCAGTCTTTATCCATAAGTGGGATGTATTGGTTCATGTTCCATAGCAGTAGACTTTAGAAAATATTTGACTTCCTCTAATTATTTCACTTGAGAGTTTAACATGAAAGACATAATCCCAACCTAATTATAGCAGGTTCCCCTCTAAAAAGGGTAAGTATAATTTTTACAATAGGAATTAAGGTGCATTTTGAAATCAGTATACTTCAACGTTCACTATACTTAGCAGTATTTCAAATATCAGAATTAAAATGCTATATTTATTCCTAGTGAACATGACAACTACCAATCCAAAAATCATTTTTGTGCCCTAACCATATCTATTATTATACTACAATTCCAAAAACAACATACCTGAACTCTGAATTTCCAGGTTGTTCCAACAGGAACACCAGGTATAGGACCATAGTGATTAGAAGGAACAATAGTGCATTCTTTAGTGCGACCAACACACGCCATGCCCTAAAAAACATACCAGATAATTTGTAAAAGCTGATGCAGATACCAAGAAAACCAACCATTATAACAAACACATAC
>WBNA01000556.1:207204-232251 GCA_013398345.1 Nothocercus nigrocapillus
CTCTAATATGGGTCTTATAGCAGGAGCAGGTAGCTTATAGTGAAGAATGTTAACTGGTTTGCTGTTAGGCAGCAGTGGGGCTATTTGTAGGCGATTCATAGACTTAATCATATGGAGATTAGTTTTTCCTGTAACTAGAGGACTGCCAATTTCCCATTTACCCCAGATATCTATCCAAGACTCTCCTTTCAGAATATCCATTCCCAGGATATTCATTTTGCCCAATAACAACAAGGGTTCTATGGTAGGTCCCCACTGGACAACACTAATTTAGCTGGATAGTTGTTAATTGCACCATTAATGCCTACTACTGAAACTGCTTGCTTCTTTAAAGGAGGTTTACCTTCATAGGTACGCTGATCTATCATTGAAACCTGTGCTCCTGTAACAATCAAAAATGTTGTGATATATTTGTCATTTACAGTGTCCAATGTTTCCCGACTCTGTGGCGACCCAGACAATGGAGCCAAGCCAGCTCCTGTATTCATTGGAATTGCTTTGTTCATGAACTGGGTCTGCTGGCTGTGCTGGAGTTTCCCCTGCTAGTTGTTTGAGCACTGCAGTTGGAAGATCTTGCAGTTGGCGCCTCGTTAACCCGTTATCTAAGCATTTTTGCTAGACCACTCTGTTCCTTAGGCACACTGCCTGGAGACACTCTGCCTTTAGTATTTCCTGATCAGAATTGAGAGCAAGCCACGTTGTTGCTGGGTTTAACTGCTTGTGTGGTCCTAATCTTTACCTTAGAGACAGATGCTTCATATAAGGGTAAAGCAGGCAGCATCTGCTGCAGAACTGTCTCCCAACGAGTATCTGCATTTATTCCTGTCATTGTAGAAAAAGCAAGTGGTTTAAGTGCTACAGTTGCTCCTTTAACTACAGGGTGCATACCCCTCTGAGTAGCATGGGATTGATAAGGGTTAATATTTGTGGGTTGCCCGTTTTGACCTACAGGCTCTGGTTTATCTGGGATAGCAGATTTTAGCATGGCAGTTTGTAAATCTGAGCATTTTCCCACAACCATTTCCTTTTCCCATCCCTCTCAGGGATGGGAAGCTGCCTGGCCCAGCACACAGCGCAGCCCCACAGCAAGTCAGCTTGCTGTGGTGTAGGGGTTTGTAGGAGAATCCCCAGTCCTAATACTAAACTTTGAGCCTCCTCCATGGTGAGGGTAACCTGATTTGCTCCTTTTCCCCATATACAGGTCATCCAATCTAGGGGTATCTCTTTGTCTTTAGATGAAAACTTACTTTGGAGATCAGTTAACTCCAAGGAAGTAAAACCTCTTGCAATTGTCAGAGGGGGTTTATCTGCTGTTTGCTCAATTTTTATCATGGGAGCAACTACTTTATCGTTATTTCCTTCTCCTGTGTCATCTGAATCATCATCATGAGGAGGATTGGGATCAAGGATCCTCGGTATACATTGCAGCCATTACTTTAACAGGATCTATTTGAGTAGACTGCAGTAAGTGATCCCTATGTACGTGGGCATCAGCTAAGATATGGGGCTGCCATTTTGATTCTAAGAACCTATTCTGATTTTCTAGCTGTATACATCTTGTTTTATACATCATGTTATCTTTTATAACTGTTTCTTTCTCTCTTTCTAGTGTGTTATTCTTACATATTTCCTTTTCTATCATTTCCACTGCTGCTCTCAAGCAACTTCCTAACAAACAGCAAATACTTGCTTTTCCCTGTTCTTTCTTCAATTTTCTAGAACATTTCCATTTTTCAAATTCATCCCAAATATGACTGGGATCACTACAATGTTGTTCTACCCATGAAAATTCCAAAATAGAATTTTTCCATCCCTCTTTTTCAAATCCAGTGGCTAGTATTTTCCATCCTTTGTTACTATTCATAATAGTTTATACCCTCTTAATGGTAGTGGTCCTGTCTGCAGCTGGTCGTAACACTACCCTTCCCACTCAGTGTGAGTCGCCTCTGTCAGGCTCATATTTGCAACTGTAACCTTAAATCAGAATTCCTGGTATTGCTGAAATGCTAGCAATACAATTGAAAATATTCACTCTCAGGAATATCCTGTCCATGACACCAATTAGATACAAAACCTTGCTTTTGCTTTTTTTGAAATCCATGAGGTTCCTGTCAACCCATTTCTTCAGCCTGTCCAGGTCCCTCTGAATAAGCAGCCCTGCCCTCCAGCATATTGACCTCTTCCTCCCCTCAATTTGGTGTCATTTGCAAACTTGCTGAGAGTGCACTCCATCCCATCATCCAGATTGTTAATAAACAGTATTGTTCCCAGTACTGATCCCTGGGAGACCCCACTAGTTACTGGTCACCAGCTGGACTTTGCACAACTAATCACAACTCTGAGCCCAGCAGCCCTGTCAATTTTCCACCCACCCTAATGACTGCTTATCCAGCCCATATCTCACCAATTTGGTGATGAGGAGACTACAGGAAACTGTCAAAGGCCTTGCTACAGTAAAGGTATACAACATCCACTGTCCTCTCCTTGTCCGCAGTCCCAGGTCACCTCACAACATAAAGCAATGAGGTCAATCAGGCATGTTGGTCCAATGGATCAGCTCCCTTATTTGGTTCATCAGTCACCTGCATGAAGAAATTATCTTCTATACATCCCAGAAATCTCCTGGATTGGTTACACCCAACCCTATTGCCCTTCCAACAGATATAGAGGTGGACCTGTGACTGTGAGGCTTTCTCCAGCTGCCTAAGGAAGGCTCCATCTACTACCTCCACTTGATCAGGAGGTCTGTAGCAGACACCTACTACACCACCACCTGGGCTGGTCTGTCCTCTAATCTTCACCCACAAGCTCTCTACTACTTTGTCACCTATCTCAAGGTAAAGCTCCATGCATTCAAGCCAGTCCTTTGCATAGAGCACAACCCCTCCTCCTCTTCCTCCCCACCTGCCTGCTCTGTCTTTTCTGTAGAGCCTGTATCCCTCCATTTCAGCACTTCAATCACAAGAGCTATCCCACTATGTCTCTGTAATCCCCATGAGGTCATAGCTCTGCAACTGTGCATGGACTAATAATGCCTCCTGCTTGTTCCCAGTGGTATATATGCATTGGTGTGCAGGCTTTTGAGATGAACCCCAAGACATGCTGCTTTTACAGGGGAAGTGTTAGAGCCTCTCCTGTCATGTTTTCCTCAGATACATTTGTCCTGCCCCTTGTGCCCTTGCTTCTCTTCAGGTTATGGTAACCCTCCCCCTGCATATCCAGTTTAAAGCCTTCCTCACTAGGTTAGCAAGCCTGTTTTCAAAGACATTCCTGCCCTGCCCCTGCTCAGTAGCCTTCATTCCTCAAAGAAGGTCCTGTGCTCATAGAAGCCAAAGCCCTACCTGAGACCCCAGCTATGTTGCCAGATGTTGAACCACTGGATGAGTCCACTTCTGCCCAAGCCTTTCCCCTCCTCATACCTCTATTCAAATTTTGAAAACGTGCAGATCTCTGATACAGATTAAATGCAATAATAATCCTAATCAAAAGAACACAGCTTTATATCAATAGTATTCTAATATTATATAGCAACTATTTACACAGCATTAGTACTGTGATTGAATGTGTAATTATGTGTCCCCCAAAGGGCCTTCCTTATTACACAGATCAGAAAAGGGGGAAAAATCTGTAGGAACAAACAGCAAAGAGATCACAAGAAGTGATTGCAAAAGTAATACTGTGCATCAACCATTGCAGTAAAAAACAGAGATGCGGTAAGACAGAAAGAAAACTTAAATTTCATTATATGGGCTAAACAAGGAAAGGGATACAGTCTGATATAAATGTTTCTGCTCATTCTGCATTTAAGAAAAGAAAATGGTGCTGGTAAAGGAAAGCTAAGCTGTTTGTGTGCAAGAGTATCTTCAAGAAACATATATTTTTCCTCTTCTTAGAAATAATTTGCTTAAGATTATGGATTCTTTAAGCATTCACATTTATCCAGAGAGGCAAGCCCACAGTTCACAGAAACACAAAATAGTTGAGGTTGGAAGGGAGCGCTGGAGATCATTGGGTCCACCCACCCCTGCTCAAACAGGGTCACCTGGGCACACTGCTGGCTCATGCTCAGCTGGCTGTTGACCCACACCCCCCATAAGAGGCTTTACAAACAACATGAATCATTCAATATGTTATAACAAGGTAAGGTTCTGAACAGTGGAGCTGTTTAAAAAAAAAAAAAAATCTATTACCCATTATTGAATGGGTATTAAATTTGTATCTTACTGGCTGCACTGGTAAAAATCTTGTTAAGGGATAAAGGGCTAAGAAGTGAAACACACAAATGAAAAAAAAAATAATGAGGATTAAAATGTGGCTACTCTTAAAAATAGGATTGTGATATGAACAGCTGCCTAGCTATTTGAGAACACAGCCTTTTGCAACACAGAAACCATCAAGTATTGTAGAAGCCAAACTTTTATTCCAAGTGCATCTTAAGTTAAAGCTGATCTGATGTGTAAATAACATGGACAACACTTGAATAACAGTAGATCACCATAGAAAGGCTTGTGGGTTCTTATCCCACCCAAAGAAATTGATTAGACATTTTTTTGCAACATTCTAAAGTGACTGTCCTTTATTTGTGTTTCCACATCTTCCACCTTCGTTCTGTTCTACCAGAAGTGTTCTGTGTATTGAGTATAAGACTAGGAGCTCCATCTTTAAAATAAGTTGCAGAAAATGATTTTTTTTTTTTTTTGTAAATGTCTTAAAAGTAACTAACTTCATACAAATAAATGTCTCTACAGATATTTTATATATAATTTCAAAATTTGAAACCATTAACATTGAAACTTGAGCTCAAAAAAAAAAAAAAAAAAAAAAAAAAAGACCATTGCTGAGTGGGGCAGGTGACTTAGAGCAGATGCAGATAAGGTTGAGGTATTCAAAGCCTTCTTTGCCTCAGTCTTCACTAGAAAGGTCTCCCAGACCTCTGTGCTTAGTAAAAGGGTTCAAGGAGGAAAACTATCGGCAGTGGATGAGGATAGAATCAGGGATTACTTGCAAGAACCCAATGGATTGGGACCCAATGGGCTGCATCCAAGGCTGATGAGAAAGCTGACTGATGGCCTTGCAATGCCACTCTCTATCATCTTTGAAAAGTCATGGAGATTGGGGGAGGTCCCCCGATGACTAGACAAAGGCAAATGTTGCACCCATCTTCAAAAATAGCTAAAAGGACACTGGAGAACTACAGCCTAGTCAGCCTCACTTCAGTCCCTTGGAAATTCATAGAGTGAGTCTTCTTGGAATCTATTTCTGGGCACATGATGAAGGCTATTGGGAACATTCAGCATGGATTAATCAAAGGTAAATCATGCCTGACCAACCTGATTGTTTTCTTTGATTAAAATAATCATGTTTGTGGATATTTACCGCAACTTTAGCAAGTCTTTCAACACTGTCTACCATCATATTCTTGTATCCAAGTTAGGACATTACAGTCTGGAATGGGAGGGGAGGTGGCAAGTAGATGGGTGAAAAACTAGTTGGATGATCAGGCTCAGAGGGTGGTGGTTGATAGGTGCTACCTGCATGTTAGTAACAAGTGAAGAACTGCAGGAGTCTATCCTGGGATCTGTTCCACTTAACAACTTTATCAATGACCTGGAGGAGGCAATGGAATGCATTCTCATCAAGTTTGTAGATGACGCCAAATCTGGTGGAGCAGTCAATACACTTGAGGTCAGATGTGCTGTTCAGAGGGACTGAGACAATCTAGAGAATGGACTGATAGGAACATTATGAAATTCTACAAGGACAAATGTCAAGACCTGCCTGTGGGAAGGAAGAATCCCTTGCAATGATATAGGCTGGAGGCTGACTGGCTGAGGAGCAGCTGTGCTGAAAAGAACCTGGGGGTCTTGGTAGACATCCTGGACATGGTATGTTCTTTCCTCAAATCCTCCTTGTGTGCCTGATAATCAGGCAGAACAGCAGATAACCTGAGGATAAAACACAAGTGTTCCAGACAGTAGTGCTAGGGCCAAGAAAGGAGCTTCCATCAGCTGATCTGCTGATGAATTTTTACTAATACTTATACTACTGTATACTACAACAGACTTAGACTTCAGTATACCATAATTACAGTCTGCAATTAAACACAGCTAGTGTTGCATAAAAGCTAGTTTGCCTGTGTCAGCAACTGAGGGTAGGCTCTGTGAGAACTGGTTATACCAACTTATTTACTTGGGTTAGTCATCAAACTATTATTCTAAATGCATTCCAAGCCCTGTATGCAATCGGAGCAATGCAGCAAAGGGCCAAGTAAACAGTAGATCTGGCCAAAGGAGCATACAAATAATGATCTCCTGTAAAAACATGCAAAGTGAGCATTTATACTGGTATTTGAGGTACAGACTCTCTCCTGGAACAGCTCAGTTACAGAAGTAGACAGAGCCACTATATAAACAATAAGTTTGGAAAGCTTTGTAGAAAAATTGAATTGCAGAGCCTCTGATACCAGGCTTATTCTGGGAACAGTATTTGGACCTAAGGTTCCTAAAAAAGAAGGCTTTTAAAGAACTTCCCACTTCTCAGTACTTAAGTTGATAATTTCATAAGTCATTCACTTATTAAAAAGAGCTTTAGTTTAGCAGTGTATGAAATACCTGCCAAAGCCTGACTTACAAGTGCTTGGCCCTTGGCTGTGATCAAGCTTTTTGCTGAAAACAGAGTCTCTTCCCACCCATTGTACCTGAAGCTCACCTCTCCCTTTCATCAAATACTTTTCACCCCATAACAGATCTTGCTTTAAAAAAATAAACTAATTTTTTAAAATAAAAAGCTAGTCTTAGAAAAGGAAAAGATTCTCAGTGACCATACAGCCCAGAGCTCACATCTAAGTAATTGTTTGCAGAATTGCAAAACCAAGATTTTTCTATGAAAGCACAATATAACATCTAAATCCCTTTATAAGAGGTAGAGAGATAGTGTTATAATTTAAGCCATCCAGATCTGCAATACTGATAGCATACTAATTTATTGCTATTAATGATAAAACCAGATTTGAGAGCTATACCAGCAATATAGCAAGAGTATAATTGTGATCTCCGATATTCATGGAACATGCCCATGTCTAATAAGAGACAATAGCAGATTCCACCAAAAATCTACCACTTTTTGTAAACATTGTATTTGTGCAGATTTCTTTTTCATACTTTAATTCTCAAAATCATGAAAGGCAAATTTAGTAGCATAAAACACATCAATTTTCACATTTGGCAATGAGAACCCCACTCTTCATAGATGACCAAAAAACCTAGCAGCACATTTTGAAACAGTGTTACAAGTATTTCTGGATTACCCTCCCTCCAAATCCTCCCTCAAAGCACCAAAAAATAAAGTGCAGTACCCATAAAAACCTGTCAAGAAAATAGCCATGTTCTTTTCTTTGTAATAAAAAGAGTACTTGGCCTCAGTCTTAACAATGCTATACTGTGTCCATCATTTTGGGTTCTTCATCTTTTTGTACCACTGAGTTTAAATTGCAGAAACTTGTGTTTATGCAAGCTTGTAGACCATCTGCATCCTGCAACAAATGAAGAATTGAAAGCTTAATCTCAATATGCACTTACAGAGAACTAAGTCAAACTCTTTATTTTGACCGTCTTAAGATGAGACAAGTTTGTAATAAAGAAACAAGTTCTTAAAAGAAATCACACAGTATTATCATAATATGAATGTCCAAAAGCTTATTTAAGTTTAGCTAACATACTGTCACTTTATTGCACATTTACTTAAGGTTCAGTTACCAGATCTTACCAAACAGGTACCTTGATCAAATTTATTTCAAAGTAATTTTGATTGTGACTCCTTCCTTACTTTTAAAACTCCTTAAAATTTTCTCTTCAGTCCAAGATGTGACCATCAATAACACTGAAACCAGACCCCAGTGTTCCAAGATAAAAATATGGGTAGAATATTGTAACAGTGTGAATTTTTCTAGGCTTGACTACCTGTAAGTTCCCATTAATGGGAATAGTCATTTTCAGCTGAAAGCTCATTTCACCTGTTGCGATACAAAGTATATATAATTCTAGTACCTGAAGAGGTTTATGGTATAGTTTTCCATTTAGCATGATTATTCAAGGGCACTGAACTAACACATGCCTTTGGCGTTATATTCTGATGCTTTCTGAAGTCTAGGAAGCAGGAAAAAAGCTTTAAGAAATGATCTCCCTTGATAATAGTGCACATTAGAACTGACAGTGCGACGGGTTATTCCTAGATTTCAAAAGAGTTAGAGTTGTTATATTCATTTCTGGAAATAAAAAGCCCACCTGTGACAAGTACTCCAGCCCTTCTACAAAACCAGTATAGTCACTAGGATTCTGTACTGAAGCAGCTTCAAGGGCTTGTGACTGGGAATAGATTCTCACTCTTGATTTGAATGCTTCAAGCTCAGTTTTAAAAGCTTCCAAATACCCTTCTTCCCCGGCCTGTAAAGAGAAAAGTGAAATATTTTTAATATCTCAGACAGATTTACTTCTAGTTGTAAACATACATATTGCTAAAAAGAAGTCCTACAGTAATGTATATTATACACTTTAACTCTTCCTTTATTCCATCTCAGAAGCCCATACCCTTAAGAGAAAAGGTACTCATTGCAGCACTAAATTCAAAAGCAAAGCATGAATCAAAGTGGATATCAACTTAAGTCCTTCAGATAGCATTAAGACCAGCATGACTTGACTCTTCTGTCTTATATAACTTAATATAGAACCTGCATCAAACCACAGCTTCAGTCTTCCTGCATCTCTCTCACTCAGCAATCCCAAGCTAACTATGACTTAGTGAATAGAAATAGATTCCAAATTGGGCCCTGCCATAAACTGCAAGTGAAGTGGAAAATTATGATGATACATGGGACAACTGTAAAAACAGAGTCATTATGATAAGCCAAATAGGATATTCAGTCCTTTAAACACGTTCATATTTGCTGCTGTAATTTACATGGTACTTCACTATTCAACACTACTGTAGCATGTATTCTATGTTCTGCTTTCCCTCTGGCCTAATGAGAATCCATGAAACTTCCATTCTCAAGATCAGTTACAAAAAACATTTATCCTAGTATGAACTGCTAACAAAGCAACACTTCGCCATAAAACTGAATCAGTCAGTAACATTCTTAAGGTCCAGCTGTAAGAAAGAAAACTCCTTCAGAACACTGATCCCTTGCAAGGGCACCAAGAGTTTCTCTATGCTACACAAGTTCTGACTTACTTTGGCTTTTTGGAAAAATCGACGAAAACAGCCTCTTGGATCCACATTACAACTTTTGGCCATTTCTATAATAAACTGCATTACAACTGCTTGGTGTGCTATTTGTCCCATCAGAGCTCTTTTCTGAAAAGAGAAATTCTATAATTACAGTAAATATATTGAAAAGCATAATTCTATCTAAAATTCAACATCTTCTTTCCATATGATTCCTAAAGAGATGAGAACTGATGGTAACAGAAGCAAAGGGACTGTTAATTAGCTGAAACTAGACTTAATGCAGCAGTGCAATATTGGAAGCTTCCTTCAGAAAGATAACATGGGCATGGGAGGAAAGGCAGAAGAGTAATTAAGTTGCTCATGAAGTTTACAGTTTTCCTGTAGCATGTCTGAAACTGCAAACTTTCAAACAGTATAAATGTCTTCCTTATACCTGTTCAGCTTCTAGATGGAAACACCATAAGATGAGATACTTAGCTGTTTCTTCACATACGAGATATGGGTGGTCAGACAAAAATCTTTGACTGTCATCCCATCTGCCCAACATACCTGATTAAAAAAAACAATGACATGAATTAGCACATTCAATATGGAGAAGTGATTGAATAACATCTTAACGGCATTCAAATTTACATACTACCACAATGGCCTTTGCACTTCATTGTAACCTCAGAAGATCAACAGGCAAATAAAACTGAACTCTAGAGATCATCTAGTCCAACCCCCCTGCTCAAGCAGGGACACCTAGAGCACGTGGCACAGGGTGGCATCCAGGCGAGTTTTGAAGATCTCCAGAGAAGGAGACTCCACAACCTCTCTGGGCGGCCTGTGCCAGGGCTCTGTCACCCTCACTGTCAAGAAGTTCTTCCTCACATGGAGATGGAACTTCCTGTATTTCAATTTGTACCCATTAACCCTTGTCCTGTCACTGGCCACCACCGAGAAGAGTTTGGCCCCATCCTCTTTACATTCTCCCCTCAGGTATTTGTGCATGTTGATAAGATCCCCTCTCAATCTTCTCTTCTCCAGGCTAAACAGGCCCAGCTCGCTTAGTCTTTCCTCATACGATAGGTGCTCCAGTCCCTTAATCATCTTCATCGCTCTATGCTGGACCCTCTCTAGAAGTTCCACGTCCCTCTTGTACTGGGGAGCCCAGAACTGCACACAATACTCCAGATGCAGCCTCATCAGAGCTGAGTAGAGGGGCAGGATCCCCTCCCTCGACCTGCTGGCAACACTCCTCCTCATGCAGGCCAGGATCCCCTTGGCCTTCTTGGCCACAAGGACACACTGCTGCCTCATGGTTAACTTCTTGTCCACCAGAACTCCCAAATCCCTCTCCGTGGAGCTGCTTTCCAGCAGGTCAACCCCTAATCTGTACTGGTGCCTGGGGTTATTCCTCAAAATGGTGCCTGGGGTTATTCCTTGAGTTATGCTCAAACTCTAAAGATACTTAAATATACTGTTAAGATCTTATTTTTATTGTATCTCTAGCAGTATTAAAAATAGGTTATCTGTAAACATTTTTCATACACTGTGACAAAGTAGTATCTTTACCTATTTGCTAAGAATTTGATAGTAAAACCAAGTTATTGCATGTAAGATGTAGAAATGAAAACATAGTCATAGTCTAAAATTAATATGCTTCTAATTTGGTTTGCTAGGTTTTAGGAAATACAAAGCTATTTTTATGATTAAGTTCAAACATTAAGGTCAAAAGATCAGAGCCAAGTCAGTGTTTGAAAGTTAACTAGAAGAGTGAACTAGAGTTAAGTAGCATGAAGATACCTTCATAGAAAGAGTTGCAGGTTAAAAGTCAGAACTCAAAATTCAGGCAGTGAGATCACCTTTTTTTTTTCATATGACTTCATTGTCCCGATATACATATTAGTGTTATTTTAATGGTTGCTAGTAATAGATACAAAGCTTTACCCTTCCATACATAGATATAGATATATCTTCAAAAATGAAAGATGATTTCCATCTATTCATTCTCTTAATAGTTATTTTTGCAGATATTTACCTGTCATCATTCACTCCCTTCATGGCTTAACAGCCAGCAAAAAAACAGCTATTACAAACATGGAACCCTCTTCAAGGACTGACAACTGCTTGGTAGAGAGGAGATCTGACAAAATGAGGCAAAAACATGTTTGCCAACAGGCTGGCCAATCTGGTAAGAAGAGCTTTAAACTAGGAATGATGGGGGAGGAAGAGAATGACCAACAATCAAGTGACAAAGTGGTGAATGGGGTTGGCAACCAAAGGGTTCACAGTAATATAAGTACAAGGCACTTCTTCCTTCCTCTAGGTCCTCTAGGTGTCCCTGCTTGAACAGGAGGGTTGGACTAGATGATCTCCAGAGGTCCCTTCCAGCCCCAACTATTCTGTGATTCTGTAATAGGATACAGGTACAGAGAGTCCCAGGCACTTTTACCCATAGGAATTGCATCTCCTATAATTTCTTATAGAAGAACAGAAAAAGTTTCTAGAATTCTAATTTTCAAGGAAATATTTTTTTTCAAGTACTGTTTATCTCAAGAAGTTATCACTGATCATAGGAACCAACAGGCTTCTGCAAACTACATTTTTTTCATTGAAATTGTTATTGATTATGATACCACATAATCTGTCCTGAGAAACATTAATCTTAGATACTCTGCTAGCCATTTTTTTCAGCTGTTAGAATCCATTTTGTACAATAAATATAATGATAATGATGAAAAAAAAAGAAAGAGACCTACACAAATTCTACAAGACATTAAGCTGCAAAATGTTGGTGGAAGCAATATACTTACCAAAATATCTAATCTTTTGTTCATGCTTCTGCATAAATGATTTAGATATGTCTTCATCTTCTACTTCTTTTATTTTATTTTGACTAATAAAACTCTAAATAATAGAAAAAAACCTATCATGAAATCTCCGCATATACCTTTTTTGAACTATAAAAATATTTTAATTCATTACTGTTTAAAGGGCAATGTTCTAGTTTCAGGCCTAGCCCAGCAAACACATATGTATATACTTTATGAACCCGAGAAGATTATTTACCAAAGAACAGCTTGTCTTAGTAGTGACAAATGTTTTATCGTATTCTTCTTCTGAGTAATAATCTCTCTGAGTTCTATCCCCTATCAGGAACTTACTGATCTATAAACAATGAGGATCATCTATGCTATCTAGCCCTGATGCAGCTAACTCAGGGGAACTATGAAAAAAAGATGCATTAACAGTTCATATTCAAGTTAAATTCCCAAACTGGAATTTAGTATGAAGACAGTTTGCAGACTTCATGTAAAGAACTTGTTTAGCCTTGCTTTTGGCAGCAGTTGCTACGTGGGGCAAATACAAGTTCTGATTCCCACTTAAAAGAGAAGTGCCACACACTTGTTATAAGTGCAGTATGTCCCCTTTAATAGGGCAAAATAAGAAAAAAAAATTCAACACATTATGATAAGCATACTAGATACAGAAGGCACTCAAGACTAGAAATAAGTGGAATAAAAAGGCTTATGCTTATTATCATACACACTTATATAGGTCATACCTTATTAAATACCTCCTTACTAACAGATTCTGTATTCCATACATCCTGTCTTTCCCTCTGTTTTAGCACTTCTTCTTTTCTTCTCCACTCTTCTTCTCTCTCTCTCAGTTCTGAAGCTTCAGTTTGTACTTTGGCATATTCCTGATCCATGGATTCCGAATTATGCAGTGCTAAACTACCAAGTTTCTGCTGGGCTTCCACTAGATTCCATTTGGATTCTACAGAGATCTTCACAAATTCTTTTTGTTTTTGACAGATTAATTCAATCCCTTGACCATGGGTCTGTGTGGAACACAAAACATGCTGTTTATGGGGAAAAAAAAAAACTGATAGAATTTATGAAATATATAGAAACAGATAGGTTTAACTCCCAAATAGAACACTGAAAAGGAAGGCATCTTATAAGTAATATTATATTCAAAACAGTGACTGAACTTGATACTGTGCAGCTAGATGATTTTAAATGAGATTTCTACTTCAAGTTTTCTAAATTTAATTAAAGATATTTCCAAAATCATGGACCAAATATTGCCACCAGTAATATAATCTCCAGACTGCATTATCATAAAAAAAAACTTCTATAGATGAAAAAATTTTCCTCACTTCCCTCTGGCTAGCTTTATTCTGCAATACTAACAATAGCCAAAATAGCAGAATACTTGGAAGACACAGTTCGGAGAAGAAAGCATTTGTTTTATGATGTCAAATCGTAACAGTAAAGTAACTATTACTGCTTGCATTCTTTCATAGATTAATATTATTTCAACACATGTCCTAGCATCTTAGCTTGGACTGCCAGTGAAATTGGAATTTAAACTATGAAGTGCTTGAGGCACAACATAAGCATATCTTCCCTTCTGCCAAATCTATTAAGAGGGTCACTAACAGCTAGGAAATAGAAGTGACCTCTTAAGCTACTGCATTTATATTGCCTACAGATGTACACTAGAAACTCAGCAATTTAAGAAATTATTCTCTCTCTAAGCCATCTGCCCTGACTTCCCAGTGTAAGTGAGAAACAAACATAACCATGTATTAGCATCTCAGTCTTCCAATGCAATATTCTGAAATTCCTGTGCTGCCTTTCACCTCACCAAAAGGAATTGGGAAGGACTGAGTGCAACCCAGCAAAAACAAGAGGAGTTGAGATTACAAATAGGGGGAAGGAAAGATGTTGGACTGAAGTTGACCCTGGGGAAAGGAGGGAAAGGTGTTTCCCAAAGTTTTTATTTAATGTTTTATTGGATTTTTTTTCCCCTCAATACCTGAATCTGTAATTCAATTTGTGTTAATTGGCAATAAATTAAATGAAGTAAAAATCCCTGCGTTGAGACTGTTTTGCCTGTGACAGCGGGCTGGTGACAAATTCCAGTATTATCTACAGCATTAGTACATGAATCTTTTCTGACATGTTCAAGGATAGCCAAACAGATACAGGATAAGCATGCACTTATGCATACCTGTTTACACCCTCATCCTCAATACACCAGCCTCATATAAGAAGAAATACTTCATGACTTCTCAGACTCACACCTTTGCATCTCTCTCATAGTTTCATTTTATATTTTATGCCATATAGCACAAAGAAGTGCATGTGTATGAGCCTGAATCAGATCCGTGTCTCTGTAAACTGACGGTCAAAAGCCCTTCCCAGAGAGCCTGGAGAGCTGACAACAGGCATAAGCTCTGCAGGTGCAGGCACTGTCAACGTAGAATGCCCTAGCAGTGGGAGGGGTCACACATGCCTCCACCTGAGGTTCAGTCAAGCAAGGGCAACTTGCGCCACTGGCACATGCAGCCAGACACCCCCCACACACACACCGGAGGAGGGGAGGAGCACACTCAGCCCTATACAAGCTCAGCAGAACCTGGGGACGATGCAAGCGGTATGGGAAGGGACAGGGATGTACCTGCGTTTCTGACAGGCGCTGCAAAGATGTAAGAGTCAGACCCTGTTTCTCATCCTCCTCAGCCGAGCCAAGACCCTGAGAGCAAGACCAGAGCGCCATCCTCACTACAAACTGCACAATACCAACTCCAGCCGCGAACCGGATATTCCTGTTGCCTGAGGTCACTACAAACCTTCCCGGAAATGACACTACACACTACATCCAACAACAGACATAGAGCTTATTTTTTTCCCCCCACCCCCTTACATCACTCCACACTGGCCCAGGTCACGTGGGTAGAGGCAGCCATGCCTCTTCTGAGCTAGGGATACCTTAACTCCAGTATAAAATGGGAGTCTGTGGGATGTGTGGTCTGTTTATCGTTGAGCTTGCTTTGCTTGGGTCAGTGGCTCTGAAAACCTTTTTGGGGAAAGAGCCTTGCTGAAGTCATCGCTGGGTGGAAGGTGATCAGTTGTGATCTGCTTGCAAATCGCAAAACGAAATCCTTCAATGCAGAAATACCAGGAGCAGCTCAGTCTGCTCCACCTAGTCCTTTGTTTCCTGAGCTAGCTCAGATCTGCTTCACTGTCACAGGTTTGGATGTTGTCATGGAGCACCAGGTGATCATTGCATCAGTGTGGTTAATTGTTCTTTTTACTGAATCATTTTTGTAACATATACAGATCAATGTTTAGTTTTTACTAAAAAGGAGATGTTTCTGTGTTTTGCTTTTCAGAGTTCCATGGAAACCTTCTGTAAGGATGGAGGACTGGTCAACAGTCATTGCTGCCTCGTCATCTCTTCATCTAGAGGCCACTCCAGGATTTTCTCAAATGTGCATATGTGCACAGGTCTGCTCTATTACTGTAACATGTGTCTGCAGTTTCTTTGAAGGTATATGCATGCACCCAAATGATTGCCTCTGCAGGCACCACTGCTAGACGCGTTATACACATCACATTGAGATGGCAGACATCTGAGTTTATGTACATCTCCCTCTCCTTGGCCACTGCTAGCAGTGCTCAGTGAGAGCTCCCTGCCCTTTGTGTCTATTCACGCCAAGCTGCAAGACCCATGTACTGGCTGCTATGGCATTCTGGCATGGAATGTTTCAGTCTCCATAGCAACACAATGCTTCCCCATGAGATGCTTCAGCAGCTGCAGTGACAGCTCTGTGAGCCAGGTGCAGGGGCTGGAGAGAGGCTGGGCTGAGAGTGGCTGGGGAGGGGTTCACTTTTTGCACCTGCTCCTTCTATATCCTGATCCCCCTGAGCTGCCAGGCCCTTCTCCCCCCTGGGGCTGGCAGCTGGGCCAAGATGCCTTTGAAGTCAATAGTAGAGCTGCAGATTCACACCATGAGGTGAGAGCAGAGTCCAAGAGAAGGAGTAGGGAGAACATGGACAAAGTTCAGGCATGGAGGAAGAAGCCAGGAGGATGCCTGAAAATTCTGCCTCAAATGTAAGTATGGTAAGGTCATAGAAATCTGCTACCTTCAGTAGTGCAGATCCCTGAAATGCAACAATATATACACAGATCTATACATATATAAATAGATGTGTGCACATATAAATGTGTATATATATATATATGTATGCATGTGTGTATTATATATATGAACCATTGCAGGAGTTCCATCACCACTTGGTATAGTTCTCCACTACACTTGACATAGTTCTCCATTTTATAACAGCTTGTTTTTCATTTGAAAGTTAAAGGAAAACCAAAGTTTAAAGGATACTATGAGGTAGTACTTTTAAAGGAATAACAAGTGTAAATTTTACAGGGACACATGCTTTTCTGTCCCCTAGTCACTTCTGAAAGTCCCTTTTCAGTAGACCAATTTTATAACTGCTCCTGGCACAACTGAAGATAGAATCAATTCTTATCTGACACCCTTGCTGATGGCTTCAATAAAGAAATTAAAGACCTACTGAATCCCTTTCTGAGATAGAGGGTAGTTCTACAGATTGAGTTTGAGATGTGTATAGGAAAGATTGGAGTAAAATAATTTAGTTTTACTGTGAATGTATTATTTCTCTCAAGACCATGTGTCCTTGTATGTTCTTATGTTCTTGCCAGAGAACCATGACATTTATCTCAATGTCTGCATCCTGCATCAGTACAAATAGACTAAATGCCTTCCTCTGGTTCCCCCCCCCCCCACTCCTGTTTCATGTGATGTGATTTGAAAAGGTGATTTCACTGGCTATATGCTTTGAGCTAGAGGGTCTAATGCCTCAAGCCTTGTATAGTCTGTAACTTATATGTAAACTACCAGTTGTGTACAGCTGGCAGATAATTTTTGCTTAGTATTATTTCATACATATTTCCTGTGCAACTTGCTGAAATTAGACCCACTTCTATTAAGGAACAGATTTGACCATTTCTTTAAGATTTTTGTGGTCTTGAGTTTTTATTGATAGCAGTGGTTACAGGAGGACATCTCACACAGACGATCTTGTATAATCTCAGAAATGATAATAATGTATAAGGATACTCACTCTGGATTTATTCTGTTTCAAATTTATATTTGTGGGGGAAAAAAGTCTGCTCTAATATGGCTATGGTTCAAGATTTGTATGATAACATCAGGCATGTGACGTAAAAATCCAAATAAATGACTAATGCTTTTGCCAACATTTTACATGCCGTATTAATGTGAAATCAATGAGAACATAAGTCGTCAGATTGATTATTCCTGTACTACATGCTCATTAGTTATAATTCTGATGAGTAATGATTTATGTTTAAAAATTGTTTTGAAAAAAATAGTTTAGTACAATATGGCTTTGTCTCTAGTGGTTAGCAGAACCATGCTGAAGCCATTACAAAACAGGAATAGACAAGGTTTAGAACTTTACTTATTTCTTACTGTCTCTTCCTCTGCTCCATTATGAAAATCCTTTCTTTTTGCGTACCACTTGCTGAGTGGCTCTGTTTCTCTAAAACTTGTTCCACATTGCTCACAATATTCCTTTTTCTGGTGAATGTGGTCACTTTTCCTCCTGAGGCCTGTGGTTACTATTGAAGGTTGAGGATGAGTCAGTAGACATAGCTACCTACAAACATATCTTTTTATATCATGCTAGCTAACCTAAGGCACTGAATACAACGTATATACTAATGAAGAGAAATTGGTTACGGTTCTAAAGGTGTTAGTAGGTGAAGGTAAATTCACGTATCCTTCATTTTGGCTTCCTAACACATGTGAAAACTACAAACTGTCATCTTCATTTGGACTTTACTACATTTTAGGGTGAATTTAGCTGTCATCTTACAGCATTTCAACTCCTCTACAATAAATACTCATATGCACATTCTGACCATGAATTTGAAGAGAAGTTATTTAACCCACTTTTATGGAGGAATAGTCTATCTTAAAATCACCAAGTGGTAAGAGTATGGGTGTTAAGGCTGGCAGGCAAATGACTAACCTGCTGACTAGGCCCTGAAGCCACTGGGCCCTAGGCTAACTGAACAGGATGTAGAAAACTGCTGGATGTGATATGAGAAATTGCTGGATGTGACAGAAAACAGAGGGAGAAGCTGACAAAAGTTATACGCAGTGTCGTGAAGGAAGGCTGGATTGCACAGATGGTTAAGGGGGAGTGATATGAGAACAGCCAGACTTTACAGTCACCTGATGGGGAGCACTGGAGATCTTTTGGGGACCAGAACCATGTAAGGCCAGCAGTGTCGGGGTAACTATCAGTAAGAGCATATAAGGCCAAGAGTGCATAGGGACCAGTATCAGAAATACCAAATTTGGGTACGAATGCAGCTAAACTGGGACCACTGTGGGGGGAAAAAAAAGTAATTCGGGGCAGATTGTTTATTTGGAAGGAGACTGGGGTAGAAAAAGGGAGGGACAAGGGTGGCAACAAGGAAGATCAATAGCAGGACCAGCTATACAGTTATTGCACTAATGAAACTGTTGGTACCTCCAATAGTGGTGTTAATTTTTGCTCATACTATGCTAATCATTTGCTTGTATGCTAAGGCATAGTAAATAACTTAAACTGATATGATGTTCTTGGTTATGTGTTTTGCAGGGACAAGGCCTAAAGTGTTTAATAAGTATTTAGATTGTTACAGTGGTTAACACCTATAGCCTAGTTTGCAGGGGCAACTTGTAGAGTTTGTAATAGATAAAAGTTCAGATTGTGATGATGTCAACCCCTGTAATATGGTTTGCGGGGGTGAGAGGTGTAATTTTAATGAGTTTATGTACACATTACCATAACCCCTTATCATCTAGTCTGCAGGGACAAAGGGTAGAGTTTATAATGAATTAAGATTGCAGTGATGTTGAAAGTAGAGTTTATAATGGATGTATGTTTGAACATTTCTCAAATATTTATTTTGCAGAGGTGAAACATGGAGTGTATTGGGCATAAATTACAGGGTTTGGGTAGCAGGGGGATGCAGGGGTGCCCTATGTGGGAGGAGGTCATGAACTGCCCTGTGCCACCCTCAGCTGGTTCCAGCCAGTTCTGAAACTGATGTCAACAACCCATCGCGCACCACAACTTCAGCCAAATATATTTAAGAAAGAGTGGCAGCTTCTAGGGATAGGAGATGCTCTTGGAGGCACGTGGCTGTAGACACACTGCTAAAGACACAACTGGAGAGACTCTTGGAAGGAGGCGCTAAATGCCAAAGGAGATATGCCTCTGAGGGGACTGCAGCCCATGGGTGATCCATGCTGGAGCAGGGACACTAAAAAACAGAGTAGCAGCAGAAAACTAGCAAGAAGCAAAGAGCAGCAGAAATAAACCAGTATGCACATCACCCCAACCTCCTAGGCCACTCATTGCCTCACAGGAGGAACTGCGAGGGAATGAGTGTAACCCAGGGGGAAAATGAGTCTGGGGAAGGAGAGGGTGATGTTTACTTAAGTGTTTGTTTGATTGTTCTCTCTCTCTTTTTTTTTTTTTTTTTTTTTTTTTTTTTTTTTTTTTTTTTTTTTTTTCTTCTCTTAATACCTAAATTGGTGATCAAAAGTTTGTATTAATTTGCAGTAAATTAGGTAAAATTTCCCTGAATCAAGACTGTTTTGCCTGTGATAAGGCAATAGACAAGTAAATACTTTCCCACAAGTAAGTACTTTTCCACATGGTAGTTAACTTGATGTTGAAAAGGATATCAGTGGATGTTAATTTTATACCTTGTCTCTCAGTTTTCTTCCCCTTTCCTTATTTCTCACTTCCTCACACATTTCTGAGTATACACTTGCTAAGAAAAAATACATTTTCTGATTAGTGACTTACTGAATAATTTGTTAGGATAATTCATATCACTTAAATTCATTTCCCCTTATTTTATCATTTCTGGCACCATTTTAGATTGTCAGTGATGCTTAAATGAAACATGAACAATAATGTAGAGTTCAACTTAGCAGATAATGGCATTGGCCTTATGCAGACTTTGTATTTGGATTTCTATTAGGTAGGAAAAAGCAAATGGACAGAATATGGCAGATGAATCTTGCTGTTAAGGTGACTGATCGTGGAGCATTTGTATATATTGTAAAATCACATGTAGCATTTACTTTGTAAAAAAAAAATGCTGCTTGACTGTGGCAAACAAAATATACTTTGTTCTATGTATAAAAATAATTCTGTGTACATTTTGTATTTAATTTTTCACAATTTTTCTTCAGGTTCATCTTTCCCCTTCTGTTTTGCCTTTTGCTTTTAAGGATTGGTACTCATTGATGCAGGAAAATGAAAATGCTGAGAATCAAACAGAGACTCTGTCATTGCCTCTATAGAAAAGCCTAAGCATGGCCAAAAAAAACTCTGGACTGTCTTAGTCTACAGATTGTTAACATTATCTTCTCACATGGCTGCTTCCATGCATGCTTTGTAGATATCAGGCTTGCATGTGGTTACGTGTATTATATAAGGCTTGCCTGTCCCTTGGGAGCAGCAGGCTTTCTCTGTTAAAGAAAATTGTCTGTTCGGTGATAAAAGGGGGGAAGCTGTATTAAAAAGTGCTAAAAGATTTAATAATTTTATGAACATCTTCTGACCATGCAGAGTATCTGCTCTTCCTTCTGGACAGTACTTATCTCTTTCATTATTCAAACTTAAGCCAGGGTTGTTGTTTTTCATCTCTTTTATCTCCGCAAAAATATGCGGTTAATCTTTGTTCAATTGCTTTTTAACAATGGTAAATATCTTCATTTTTCATCTTTATTTAAAAATTACTGGAGGGGAAAAAAAAAAAAAAAAAGCAAATGTAGTCCTCATAAAGTCTCCTTTGTAATCTCCTGTAATGTACCAGAGGAGAAGCAGTTGCTTACCAAAGTAAATTCTGTGTCTGGTGTTTCTGCAAAGCAGTGCTGAACTTCTTTCTCTCTTCTCATTCAGCACTCAGTGTCATGGGCTTCTGAAGGAAGAGAAGAACTAGAGGCCAGTGAAGTATGTGGGTACTTATGACCTCAGTCAGCAGTATACTGGTCTCAGATTCTGTGAGTGCATAGTCAAATTATGTGATGCCTACAATATGACTAGCTCTATGGAGGGAATACATTTAAAGAACAATAGTGACTGTGGTAAATGATCCCTTTCAACACCATTTTGTGATGATAGTTTTGCTGAGCAAACATTGGGATGTAGTGCTATTATATAATTTCATTTCAAAATTTGTATTTTACTCTTGTGGGCTACTGACTAGATTAATTAGTTGCTTGCTCAGTGAGGCAACTCCTGGTCCTCCTGAAAACATTGAGAAAGCCTCCACTTTAATCAATTGAATTGAGATTTAGCTTGACACGTATAAACATATAATCTATATGTACTTTATAAAAATGAAATTTTGATGAAGACATTTTTCCTCTAACGTCACCAACAGAAATGCGCTCATTTCCCCTACAGTTGAGCTATCATATAGGAAAAGCAAGGATCAGATTTTAATTTGGCATCACAGCTTTGGACATTTCCTACAGTATAACTAGGTAGCCTGTCCACAAGGCTTGCGGTCATTCCCATCCCCAAAATAGTTTGGGATACTTGTGACAGACAGAACATTAAGGATAGCATCAAACTCTCTTGTTGCTCTGCTAAGCCAAGTCCTTCATAACCAATGAAAATATAGTCTCTTTCCTTTTTGCTTCCTTCATTTCACAAGGAAGAGACTAATCAGAAGCAGCATTGGAAATAAGGCTAATAAGTCATTTGACTGAAAAGTAATTATTTTCTCAGTTCAGCAGCCTAGAAATCTGATGTTGCTGGAGTCTTTCTCACATATAAATACAAACCCAAATGGTTTGAGGTCATTATTTATGTGGTTTTCTTTGCATTGGCCATCAGGAATGCAAATAAACCACTGTCCTGAACACTTTCTACCTCATACATTTTCAAAGCATGTTGAAGGAGTGCCATTGTTTCCCTATGACATTCCTAGTCCACAGATGCCCCAATCATCAACTATTACTGACATTCACACCTTATTAATTTCATGGTTTTTTTCATTAAATGTTCATGAAAATGACCCTAGCAACTATTTTCATGTATTTTTGCTCTTTCAGTAGAGGATGATCTTGCATTTTATAAAGAGAATAGTGAAGATTTTGTTCCCAGAGTCCAAGCTGACTTCTGAACTGACTCCTGAACACTCAGGTGTGGACAGAGAATTGCTAATGAAAACATCTGCTTGTTTTCCAGTAAGTTGTCTGTAATTGGTATTTGCAAATTGTGTGTGAAGGAGGAAGAAGCTCAGCTACTTAGTAGCAACTCTGTGAGGTATGCAGTTTGAACATTTGATCCTCTTGAACAGAGAGAGATACTAAAGTGTTCACCTGACTCTGAAAGTATCTCAGAAAATGTACTGCTAGCCAAAAAGTTACATCTATTAACTGTAGACCAATAAGAAAAATCTGTGTGTGGGGATGGGATAGAGTACCTAGCAGCAAAGTCTGATATTCTCTCCTTTATGTCCATTTTTCAAAATCAGTGAAGGGGCCAGGTGCTTATAGGATTTTCAAGTTTCATGGTACTGGTTGTATTTGGGGATGTATTACTATATTCTTGATCCCTTTTTTTTTTGCCATTCTTATTTTTCCCATTATAGTCTATGTGACATTTCTGGTCTATCTAAGTACTTTTATTGTTTGTCTGTTTCTGTTAATTCAGTTTAACATTTTCTCAGTGTAGTTATCTTGTTTTTTTTCAGGCTCAATCTTATGCTCTTTATAATTCTTTGCAGAGTATGTTACATTCATACTTAAATTGTGATATTATGTACTGCATTAGTTTAGATTTTAAGTGTTGTACAGATGACATACTACTAACACAACACTCATCTTCAGTGGCCTTCTCTCAATCTACTTTACATTTTTGACATGATGGTTTGTTGTTCATATGTACTCTGTTGGGTCATATCAATGACTTTTAAAATGCTAAGTTTAAGTTTGTGATGGATCTTATACTATGAGCCCAATTGACTGAAAATTCCAGTTCATAATCTGCATGGGTTTGGATGATCTTCAGTTTATTTTCATATAATAAGTGAAAAATTATATCTCTTCTGTTACTAGTTTAATATAGATATTCCAATGAAATTAAGTAATTCATAGTATCATAGAACAATGTAGCCCATTGCTTTCTTCAAAGGTCTTTGTTATTGTTTTGGTTTTATACTCTGTGTTGGGCTGAGCCACATATACACCCCCATGCTGGTCTGGCTAACTCAGGAAAACATTTACACAACCTTTTGACTTGCTCAACTGATATATCCAGTTGATACACTCAGCTGATATATCCATTTATCCAAATCAAAGGCCACCCTCTGGTCACCTTTGTGTTGAGATAAGTTCAGCTTTCTTTGCCACAGCTGTGATCAGTCACTTCCCACTTTCTTCCTTGAGCTTCATGAACACATCACTCTTGCCTAGCCTTCTGCCACTGTAGGGGGTTCATTGACCAGTCACAAGACCCCAGGTAATATATTAATAAACCTGAATGTTATTTAGTTCCAAGTTATAACTGGTTTGCTTAAAATTTTTAATTGATGCAATACATCCCATGAAAAGCTTAGAAGACTTTTAAAATTGAAACAAGGGTCACCAAACATAAAATAGTATAGGAATTTTGACTGATAAATTGACTTCACTTGGTCTTGCGTCCAAATTTACTCTAAGGTCCCTGGAAAATGTACAAAGAAATAACAACAGGCAAGGTGCTTGGTCTCCTTTTGTTATCAAAATGTGTAAGCAAAGGATGAATGAGATCCATATGCTGCCTCACTGAAAACTGACATTTTTTTCCCCTCTGTTTACTTCTGAATGCTGCAGGGAAGCGGAGACAAGTCGCATGCTATCTTGGCCTACTGATTTGACATAATTTGAATTAATTAGACTGATTTTGGAGACCCACAGTTGCTATGTAGTTGTTAGGAATATAAATATTGTTAGATAAAGCACAATTAGGCAGGTGTTATGAGAAAAAAGCATGGAATTGGTAGAAGTAACAGAACTAAACTTATACAAGAATATTTGACCAGTGACTTGCTATACCAATTGTTCAGAGTGGTCCACCAGCCAGTAAAGATCAAACAATAGTGAAGATGCTCTCTACCTCATAAAACTCATCCACCTCATCCCAAAGGGGGCAGCACAACTCTACCTTTGGGGACATATGACCGTGGAGGACATCCAGGAATACCTGGGAATAAAGTTGCAGGGCCGAACTCCAGGTTTAACACCTTACTCCTCTTGACCTCCGAAAACCACTTCTCTTGTCAGCAAGGAAAGGGAAAGCAGAAAGCACCACTTTTCTGTAACTTTGTAGTATTCTATGGATTAATAATCACTCTTTCACAGAGGCAATAAATATCCAAACTCCTTCACAGGGATCCAATTATTGAACAGCAATTAATGTGTGTATTTAGTCTGTCCTGACCTAAACCATGACATTAATAAATTGGTGTCAGAAGTGGGATACAAACGAGGTTTTGTACTGGTGAAAGAGGATTGTACAGCTGTAGTGCCATCCAGTGAATATCTGCAAGTCCAGGACTGCCTATAGTTGCCAAGTTAGTTCACCCAGGTGTAATCTTGTGGAACCTGGGGGTGGGCACTCGGGGGTGGGGGTCTGGTGGGAAGTGTACTTGGCATTCCTATTCAAGGTAATGTGTTAATAGTAGATATAGGATAATACTAACCTGAAACATGTTCAAGCATAATTGAGCAACAAGTGAGATGTAATTCTTTTACCTTCTCTGTTATATTTTCTGTAATCACCCAACAGCCCCCAGTGCATAATCCAGTGAATCCTCCCTATGCTGTCTTCCAAGTATTCTGCTATTTTGGCTATTGTTAGTATTGCAGAATAAAGCTAGCCAGAGGGAAGTGAGGAAAATTTTTTCATCTATAGAAGT
>WBNA01000557.1:63084-77862 GCA_013398345.1 Nothocercus nigrocapillus
TCTGGTACCTCTCACCACAGGGACTGAAGTGAGATCCCAAAATGTTGCGAGAATAAATTGTATCCTCTGTGTGCCCTGTAATCTGAGGGAATCATACCCACTTCTGTGACAGGCCTTTGGGAATATCCTTTGCCGCCTGTGCTTCGTACCCATCTTGCCCTAGCGCGGAAGCCCTGGCAGCCATGACTTGTTCCGTTACAGCAGCAGCAACAGAGCAGATGAGGGAACAACCTGTTCCGGACTTGGTATCTCCAGAGCATCATCTGCCCACATTGAACCAGGTTTTTAATTCAGAACTTTAATTAAGCCCGCACAACAGCCAGGAAAGGAAGAGTTGCTCGTTGTCCAAGCAAGGCACATTTGTTAAATATTGCACCTCTAAAACTGGGGAGTGGTTTTTTTTATAGGCTGCCTGTTATTTGTTTTGTCCTCATAATATATGAGCCTATCATGAGGCGGCCTCTTAATTAGGCGCAGAAATTGCCTTTTGACCCACAGGCAAGAGCCAGCACAGAGGTGCCCTGGCCACAAGCGTGTTTATGTTGTAGTACTGTGTGTGTTTCCCAGCCTGGGGTTCCTGCCCCGCTGAAGACTTTGTTCCTATTTCAACTTCCTTGGGAACAGGTGTCCCTCTGATTTATGGAGGGAGACATGGAAAAAGGAGAAAAGCAGAAGTAATCACTATATGTAGGCAATAAAAAGGGTTTAATGGTAATGCTCTTCAGACATCACCTGCTGATTGTCACAACCTGTCTGCTTAGATAAAGGCTGCCCTCCCGATAGACTGTTGCCAGCTGCATTGAGATGTGTGTTGAATGCAAAGGTGATCCCTGAAGATAAAGCAACAAACATAAAATTTTCTTAATTTATTACCAGCTGCTTGAAGCAAACTTGGAAATCCCACAGCCAGGGGCTAGGCTGCCGCATGTGCCCACCAACGTGTGCATGCAGCACGGGCTCTGCACGTCCTGCTGGCCTCCACTCCGCCATGGAGCTTCATGTTGTATTTGAATCATGAGTGGCAGAGCAGAAAACATGCTTGTGTTTTGGATAGAGCGTGACAGGCTGCTACTCTGCTGTCCTGAGCCAGCCAAGCCGCGGTGCGGATGGTTGCTCAGGGTCCCCCGTCATCTAGGTAGGACTCTTGCTTTGCAAAGCTCTAAGCTGATTTCAGAAGTTGCCTCGAAGGCTGTAGAAGATATTAGAGCTCATCCACAAGTATGAGCACAGATGCCTAAATTAATGAATTAAAGTCACAGATTTGTTACCTGCAGTCTGAATTATATGTTGGGCTCTTGCCTGTGCGAAGGGATGATGTTTTTATAACACCGGAGGCCAAAGAAAGTGTGAAGAGCTGCAGGTATCATTGGTCTTGGGCTCCCCAGTTCAAGAGGGATGTGGAGCTGCTGGAGAGAGTCCAGCGCAGGGCTACGAGGATGATTAGGGGCCTGAAACACCTGCCCCATTAGGAAGGCTAAGAGAGCTGGGCCTGTTCAGCCTGGAGAAGAGAAGGCTGAGAGGAGACCTGATTAGTGTCTATAAGTACCTCAAGGGAGGCAGTGAGGAGGATGGTGCTGGCCTTAGAGTCCTTAGAGTTGCTTTGCCTTTCAGCTGGAGCTTGGATTTCACCCGATTCTGTTGTTGACTGTGTAAAAGTTGCCTTTTGGGGGGATTTAGACCTTGTGGAATTGGTGGTGGTGAGTGCATAGGAAAGCTGTTAGCTCCCCATGTAGGAGGAAGCTCTTGCCAGAACACTTTGGCTTGTACAGCCATTGGAAAGGCAGAAATACTGTAGATCCTCACAGCACTCTCAAGGAAGGAGGATGCGTCACCTGAATGTTATGCTCCGAAACACTGGTGGGATGGGGTCTGCAGTAACATGAGGTCCTGCCTTATCCATGGAATAGTGAATTTCCATGCCCTCCAAGAGTGCAGTGGAGCAAAGTAAGGGGGAAGATCTTGAATGTCACCATGATGCAGAAGTCATATTTTCAATATTACCCTATCTCTTTGTAGCACTTAGTTGTGAAGAAGTGTCTTGTGTGAGGCAGTGAAGCTTGTATCTTATTTTGAAATTAAAAAAAGTTTAATTTGCTACTTTCATATAAGATTTACTTTTGTAAATTTATTTTTTACACCATACCTTTGTAAATCATTGGACAAAAGGCTGCATAATGGTTTTTAAAAGGTAAACACTAGTAAAATTTACACAGAGCTTTAGCTTTTTGTGCTACTTGTGCTTCTGAAAGAAGGTTAGTTGCCTAGAAAGGGTTGTTTGGTGATATAGGTAAATGCTGTGACTGTTCCTTCCCTCTGGAGTAGCTCTCCTCCATGCTGGCTGAGAGCTGGGTGTCTTGCTCCTTCCAGAAGTTAATGTCAGCAAAGTGTTTTTAATGTTCAGCATGCATTTGTAGCAGGCTTGACCTGGGCTGTATTTTAGCTGCAAGAAAGTCTAGAAAATGAGAGATTCTCTAATACCTGGCAATACTCTGTGATGCTGCAGGTGAGGCAGCAGGAGCTCCCTGATTCAGCAGTTTTTTCCTGTTGGGAAGGGCTGTTCCTGGCTACTGTCCTCTCTGCTCTCCCAGTAACCACTTTGGCTCTCATGTAGCCCTTGATGAGTGGATCCAACTGACTGAACCAGCTAGAACTTCTAGTCTTCTGGGCTGAATTAATTTTCCATCATCTTAATGAGCCAAACTGAGATGTCAAAACTTGTGTGATTTACTTTCTCCAGCCTCTTTCACTTGGTAAATTACGGAGTTCTTCCTGAGAGTTTTTAGTTGAATAATAAAGTGTTTTCTCCCCAAGTTGGCACTGGGATGCTGTTAGGTGTCAGTCCAAAGAGCAGACAGCCTCTCTGGTTTGGGGTAGGCTCTTGCCATCTTTACGTTCAGATATGGAAGTGGGAGGATTTTTATTTCTCTGGAAGTCAGAGGAGAAAAAAGACACACACACACACACACAAACGTCTCTTAAGAACAGTAAAGTTATCTCAAAGAAACAAAAGATCTTAAGGAGCTGAGGCTGTTGTGAATTCTTCTGGAATACATATTTTGTTACTAATTAACCAGTTACCTTATGCGTGGAAAGGAAAGGCTTTCTTACTCCCGGAGAAGAACTTGAGTATTGCAACTCTTTTACTGTTTTCTTAAGGTAGCTTAAGGCTTATCTTGGAGTTGGCTGGGTTTTATCGTAGCTAGCATTTCTTGTAGAATAATTCTGTGTAGAGTGGGGGTGCTGAGCAAAAGTGCATTTTGTTCTTTTTATTGCCCCAACTTTAATGTATTCAAATACATAAGTATGTTTTTCACGGGATGGAGCTGCTTTTAATAAACCGCCTGCAGAATGAGGGGCAGTTGGCAGGGAAATGGATGCAGTTATCCTGCAAAAGTGTGTGTGTGTTTTTGTGTGTTTTTTTTTTTTTGTTGTTTGTTTTGTTTGTTTGTTTTTTTGAGACACAGCCTGGACCTGTTTGGATTTATTAGATTCGTTAGGGTTTAAGTTGTGATCTCAAACAAGGGTTTTCCATCGTAACTGAGCCCTTTTGTTTTCGTGTGATCTACCTGAGCAAGGCAAGAGTTGGACAGGCCTTAGGTGATGTTAAACACAGAAGATGCTGCTCAGAGACCACAGGATCTGCATCTAGGATCCAGAGGAAAGCCAAAAGCAGCTGAGCTATGGGTGCAGTATATTCCTAAATTAAAATGGGTCTGAAGGGAGCAGAGGAAATCTTGGTATAATTCAAATACAATTAATGTTATGGTGATGCTGTATTTGGAAGCACTTGAACCCTGTAAACGGTGGTTTGGGGCTTTTTAGTATTATTTTCTTGTTCTGCTTTTGCAGTCTCCTTTCTCCCACTCTTTGCTCTCCATATGCCCTATCTCCAGCATCTCATTTTATCTGCTGGAAACTGATTACTGTCAAATTGCAGAGGGCTGCTAAATTTTTCCTCTGAAAGAGCATATGGGAGACATTGCTTAAAAATAATAAGTTGGGGAGGAGGGTGTGAGAGGTAAGCAGGTGTGCTCAGAAGCAACTTGGCCTTAGCTATTTAAGGAATGCTCCTATGGAAGCGTTAGCATGTTTTGTAGCAAGAAAACCAAAGGCCCCTAAGTTTCAGCAGCTCTTAAATGTTCAAGATCCAGTACTGATGAACAGCTTGATAAAAATAAAACAGCTCTGCTAGCCAATAGCTGCCTGTAGTCTGGAGTTCCCATACTTTTCTCATCTTGCTTTCATTCTAATTTTGTCAAATGCTGTAGCACTAACTTGCATTTCCCTGCCTTGCAGCACATGCTTGCTGTCGCCTCTCTACGTTGGCAAAGGTGCCTGGTTTGGGGGGAGAACCTTCGGCAGGTTTTGTGCTGTGGGAGGTGAAGCTTACTGCAGCAAATCCCGTTCACAGCTGCAGGCAGTTCTGGTGTGGGCCCTGCACGTGGCAGTGTAGCCTGTTCCTGTGTGGTTTTCTCCCGGGATGGCTCTTGGAGTACAGTTGCCTCCCTGATTTTGCCACAAGTTTGTGTCTCGAGGCAACTTCATTTGTGTCACTGGGACTCCAGCCAAACGCACTAAACGTTTATAGAGTAGCACCGAGCGAAGCGCGTGCTCTCCTCCTCCACGTGCCTCCATGTTGCACTTGTCTCTCTGGAGTGTTTGCTAGATTCCACCTTTCCCTTTGGAGATACCTATCTCTAATCGAGAGGCAAACCTGGCATGCCCATTCCGGTGCTGGCATTTTTGCATCAAGGAAGCTGGCAGCATGTGCAGAGTCCCCTCTGTTCACTCCAATTTTTAGGATGGTTGCAGCAAAGGTGCTTACTTGGATAAAGTTTCCCTCTGTCCAGTCTATTTGTCAGGTCTCCTCACTTTTAGGTGAAGGATAAGGGCTGTGTATATATGTATGTGTATACATATATGTGCTCCTGCTGTGGGTCCTGTAAGCTTGAGTCCTGTTGGACACAAAATGCTAATTACCTGTGCATGTGAATCAGCAGCCAAGGGCAATAATGCAGTAACTTTATCATGTAACTTTGATGATGGTGCACTTGAAGGTGGTCTCAGGTTTGAAGAATGGGCTTAGATTTCAGTTTTTAGATTCCAACCCTTGTTTGTGCGTGTGAGCAACTTGCAAAGTGGGCAGAGAGGCTAAAGGGCTGGAAGGGAAGACCTGTTGTGCCGCAGCCCAGCTCTTCTACTGTGACTTCATTCACGAATCATCTGAAAAGCACCTTGAACCTCTCCAGTCAGCAGTAGAAAAAGAGCTGCTAAAGAGCTAAAGAGAGGGGCTTCTCTGTGCAAAGGTGTGATATTTTGGTAACTTTTTTTTTTTTCCTGACTCTTGCAGCAGATTAGTTACTGTTCGGGCTTCATGAAGATAAATTTTTGGGACTGTTGACACCCCCCCCCATCCTTTCCACCATGGACCAGGATTACGAGAGACGTCTCCTGCGCCAAATCAATATACAGAATGAAAACACGATGCCTTGCGTGAGTACAAACGTGTCAAGATTCTTGGTCTGACTATTAAGTTGTTGTCTGCCTTTTGTGTTTTTTAACTTGAGCTGTTGAAGGGTGTGGAGCATCATCTGTGCAAACCTTTGGGGCTGGGACTGAGTTTCTGACAATAACTTCATGCAGTTTCTGCAGCCTAAAGTGAGTTTGTGCTTAGAAGCTTTGTTGGACTTGAAATAACTTACGGTTCATATATAGTGGTGTCTCAGTAAGTACACTTGGAACACAAAGTTGGAGGCTAACAAACAAACCAGCCTCAAAACTGGAGAATAAAATATCCAGAGAGGAAGCTTTAAAGAGAATGGAAGATAATGTTAATGTATATTGTTCCCTATGAAGGTTATAGAGTAAAACCTTCTGGAAGCCACTTCAGAACACGTGGAGGATATGTAGGGGTTTGGGAGCAGTTGGCACGGACTCAACAAGGGCAAATCACACCTGACAGCCTTCTGAGAGGGCTGATTAGCTCAAGGGATGGAGAGATGTTATTTACACTGTTTTTTAGCCAGGCTTTTGACAGTCTTATCCAATATCCTTACAGCCAAATGAAAGGTGGGTGAAAATCTGGCAGGCCTGTGGGCTCATAGTAATGGGCAGCAGTTTGAAAGCTACCTGTCGTGCTCAGCCAAGATAAATGCGAGGTCCCACACCTTGAACAGAATAATCCTGTGCAGCAAATCAGGTTGTCACTGAGTGCTTTGTAAAACAACTTTGTGGAAGAGGAGTGATGGCCGCGTGGCTGAGCGTCAGCAGGGTGTCCGTGTGGCCAGGAGGGTTATCTGTGTCACGCTGCTTTCATGACAGTTAGCCAGCAATCCGAGGAAAGTAATTATTCCTGTTGTCCCTGTGAGGTGACTTCTGGAGTATTCAAGAGTATTTTCTAGAGTATTCTGGAGTACTATGTGTTGTTTTGGGTTCCATTGTACAAGAATGACAAGGTAGAGCAAGCCCAACAGAGGCCACCAAGATGGCACCTTGGAACAAGGAGTCCCAGGAGATTGTGCAGCCTTCATCCTTGGCGATGCTGAAAACTCAGCTGGGTGAGGCTGCCACCCTCAATCTAGCTTTGAAATCAGCCCTGTTCTGAGAAAAGGTCCTTCCCCCCAGAAATTATTCTATTAAAGAAAAATAAATTGGCCACAATCGAGGAACATGTGGCTTACCTTGAAGGAGCCTGCCCAAGTCAAGGCTTCCGTGTATTGACAGTCGTCACTCAAGCAACTCTTCCTCACCAACCCTTCTCAATTTGGTCTTTAATTTGCCAAAAGATCTGGCAATTGTTGAAATATGGTGTGCTCATTAGGTCTGTTAGGAGAATAAACCAATACTGGCTCTTATTTAGCTCTGACACAGCCAGTTTGATGTTTTTCAGACTCCTACTGTGATCACCATTTGTTCTTGCATGTCTTTTATTCTTCAATTTAGGTAGCAGAGATGAGAAGAACACTGACGCCTTCCAATTCTCCAATGTCTTCTCCTAGTAAACATGGAGACAGATTTATTCCCTCAAGAGCTGGGGCCAACTGGAGCATTAATTTCCACAGAATAAATGTAAGTTTTTGTTTGTTTTTGTTTTGTTTTGTGTTTTCTTCTATCTCCTGAAGCTCAAAGACTTGGAATTGAGGCATTGGTGCTTTTCAATGTGCCTGGCAGAATTGTTCTGCTTATTTTTTGTTTTGGGGTCTTCCGTTGTCCCAGAAGAGTTATTCTGAATGTGCATCTCCTGGCCTGCAGGGGCAGCCCTCTTGAGATATATATATCAAGAGGTTTCTGTATGGTGATACCATGTTTCTTCCTTGCAGGAAAATGAAAAATCACCAAGTCAAAACAGAAAAGCAAAGGATGCTACATCAGACAATGGCAAAGGTGAGACCCTACTACACATGCAGTGCGTACAGCTTTTTATTTCAACTTGGTGCAATGCTGGCAATCAAAAGTGAACCCTTACCTTTCTCCACTTGTGCAAAAATGGTTTATGGGGTAAATGATCGCATCCCAAGAGTGCTCATCTCAGCAAGCTGCTGGCTGAGCAACTGGAAAGCAAGAAGTTGTTTCTACCCTTGACGTATCATGTCATGGAAAGGCTTCTTCTGATTGAGTGGAAGGAGGGGAAACTTGTTGCCAATCCAAGATAACAATCTAATAATTGGAGTTCTCTGCCTAAATGCTTGCTTGGGTTCATAGATGGCCTCGCTTACTCTGCCTTGCTGAAGAATGAACTCTTGGGGGCAGGGATTGAGAAAGTTCAGGACCCGCAGACGGAGGACAGGAGGCTGCAGCCGTCTACCCCAGAGAAGAAGTCCCTCTTCACTGTAAGCCAACTGCTTTGCACTTAAATCAATGAGACTTGTTAATGCCATCAGAAAAAAGCCTGTAGCTCTGTCATGTTGCTAGTGCAAGAGAGTTATTGTTGTCACTTTATTAACATAAGCTGTGATAAGAAAATCTGGTGGCCTGTAAAATGATGATGAATGTCTGTAGCAAGCTGCAGACTTCCTTTTTGTTACGCTCGCAATGAAGCTGAGTTGGAACTAAGGCTCTTTGGGCACCCTAAAACTGTGTGTAAGTGACTACCTCAAGGTTTTGAGGGGAATTTTGGTCTCCTTTTGAAGCGCCTGGAAAAGGACGGAACTGAAAAGGTTGGGAAATCTGCACCAGTGGGTGCTGTGGTTGCAAGTGACCTCCTAGGTCCCAGATGTGCTCGGGTTCTTATTAGATGGGTTTTCTTCCCCAGTATTCCCTCAGCACAAAGCGTTCCAGTCCGGACGATGGCAACGAGGTGTCACCATATTCCTTGTCTCCTGTCAGCAACAAAAGGTAATAAAGATTCAGAACAAGCTGTGTGGAGAGAAGGGTTAGGACAGAGGGTTGAGGTTCTCCAGGGGTTCTAAGGCAACCAAAAATAGCAATTTGAATTAGTCTTGGAAGCCTGGGGGCTTAAGTAGGGACAATTAATCTCTCTAAGGATTTTTAGTGATAACCCACGTAGATACTTAATACTTTTTGGACACACTTCAACAAATCTAATTCCTTCCTGTCATCTTTGTTGGAAGGAATTTTGCACTTTCTGTTTGTGTGTTTCTGTAGGAATGCAGATATGCTTTGAGGAGTGGCTACAGCAGTCTGTACAGCTGCCTGCAATATGTAAAATCCTGTAGTTGTTTTTGCATTTGCTCTTGTAAACAGTCAGAAGCTGCTCAGATCACCTCGAAAACCAACGCGGAAAATCTCTAAGATTCCTTTCAAAGTGCTGGATGCCCCAGAGCTGCAGGATGACTTCTACCTGAACCTGGTTGACTGGTCCTCTCTCAATGTCCTCAGTGTTGGCCTTGGGACTTGTGTTTACCTATGGAGCGCCTGCACTAGCCAGGTAAATGATGACTCCTGTCCAGAGAGGAAAGTAGCATTTGTCAGTGTTTTCCCAGCCATAACATCCTTCTGAACAGTGGAATTTCTTGTGTGAGGGAATTCAGCCCTTATAATGCTCTGTCCCAGGTGTTTAGTTTGTCAGGCAGGTAATAATGTAGTATGATGGTTGCAGATGCTTCTTACTTTGTCTTATTTTCAAGGTAACCCGGCTGTGCGATCTGTCTGTGGAAGGAGATTCTGTAACATCTGTGGGCTGGTCAGAACGGGTCAGTATAGGATTGTCAGCCATAAGAGCTGAAGGACTTAATCCAGATGCTATCAATGGAGCTATATAACCCTTTCTAAGGAATTGTGACTTCTTGGGTCATTTTTCTGTCGTCTTCTAAACTCCTTGCATGTTTTTGAGCAAATATATGTTTGTCTGCACTTATTTCTTCTCTGCTGATTGAGAGGGGATGGAGGATGACCTCTTCTAGCTTGAGATTCTCTAGGCATTTGGTAAGATGTATGAGAAGGGGAAAGAAACAGTTCATTTGTCCAGCTTTGGACAAGAAAATATCATGATAAACACGTCCCACCTAGACTAGTTGATTCTCTTCAGTGGGAGGGGGGAAATGTGAGATGGAAAAATAATATATATATTTTAATCTTGTGGGTTTTATCCTCTGCATCTGGCTTTTGTTTTGTGTCCACCACTGCTTAATGTCTTTACTGATCATGGGTTTTCTGTTTGTCTAGGGAAACTTGGTGGCAGTTGGCACTCACAAGGGCTTTGTACAGATCTGGGATGCAGCTGCAGGAAAAAAGCTTTCCATGCTCGAGGGGCACACAGCTAGAGTTGGTAAGGAGATGAGCAGGAGGGCTTGAGCATGTTGTGTCTTCCAAAGTGACTTTTTTTTTTCCCTTCTTGTAAAGGAAGGTCTGCTTGATATAACAGGATTCCAAAATTGCAGTGATTGATATTTATCCCCTGCTGTTTTTTGTACAGTCTTTAGAAATGTTATCACTTGGTAACCACTGTGTTTTGTTCTTGGGTGTGGTGGTGCTGGAGTGGTTGTTGCAGCACCGCTGCAGGTGTTTCCTCCACATATTGGGCTCTTTAGGTTTGGTTACAACATCTCCCTCCACTGCTGCCGGCTTCTGCTTTCAGGCTTCAAACAGGCTGCTTCATAGTGAAATTTTCAGTTCCCTCGTTTTTCAGGAACTGTTTATTTTGCTCAGAGGTGGTGTTGATCTGATCACTGGAGTATGGCTGGGGAAGTCAAGACACCTTTCCAGTTCTATTTCTGTGCTTTCCTGCACTGTGAAATGGGATTAGAGATGCCTTGAAAGCGTGCAGCTCAGTCCTGCTCTGTGTGCTCTTTTGGGACTCAGACAGTGGCTATAAAGGAGTCCCCGGGCGCTGGGTGTCTGTTGTACTCCCCCAGGTGTGGTGGCTCTCCTGCTGCTCCCCCCGCAGGGCTCCTGTGCGTCCCTAACACTCTGGCTGTGCCCGGCACAGGTGCCCTGGCGTGGAACGCAGACCAGCTCTCCTCCGGCAGCCGGGACAGGATGATCCTCCAGAGAGACATTCGGACCCCTCCTCTGCAGTCCGAGCGGCGGCTCCAGGGCCACAGGCAGGAAGTCTGTGGGCTGAAGTGGTCTACGGACCACCAGCTCCTGGCATCCGGGGGGAACGATAACAAGGTGCAGTAGTTCTCGCTAGTCATGTGTGGCTCAACACCTCCAGATCGTCACCGAGAAAGGCCAGGAAGTCCCTGCAAGGACAGTCAGTCTCCCTGAAAGAGCTTTTGTTTCAATCCTTAGACTATTCCCTACCTTAACTACTGCTAAACTTCTATTCACTCTATCTCCCTAATTAAATCAAAAAGGCAATTTTAATTATGCTTCCATATTTGGCTAATTAAAACTATAAGGTTTTAAGCTCAACTAAGCTGTACTTCCTGACTTTGTTTAGGTAATGTATAACCAGGTTTGTTGTAATAGTGCTCAAGTGAGTGGAAGCAAATTGAATTTAAAGGCTTGTATAAGTTTTAATACCTATAACTCAGGCTTGTAGTTCCCTGAATACCATATGGAAGAAGCATCTGCTATGAAGTAGCAGTGCTCAGAGCCCTTCAGAGAGGGTTGCTAGGTAGTGAATTTGCCCAAGGTTTCAGTCGCAGCTGTAGACAGTTCTTCCTGCTCCAGATATCTTC
Source organism: Nothocercus nigrocapillus (assembly GCA_013398345.1). NCBI lineage: Eukaryota > Metazoa > Chordata > Aves > Tinamiformes > Tinamidae > Nothocercus > Nothocercus nigrocapillus. The sequence continues at coordinate 74,169 of WBNA01000557.1, forward strand.
TAATAAACTCGAACATATTTCCAAATGTGTGCTGGAATAATCCAGTCTCAAAGACAAAAGAAAGTCTTGGCCATGTAGTTGGTGACCCTGTATCTTTGGCTTTGTAAGCTCAGCTTAAGAGCTGTTTTGTTTTCTTATTACCCAGTGGTAAAATGGCTCCTCAGTTGTGTAGTGACAGGGAGGGCCTGGCTCCAGGCTGCAGTCGCTCCCTGAGATGCCCATCCTTGGGCAGAGCTGTGGGAAACCAGCATGTTGCACAACCGCCCTCATCAGTCCCCTGGTGTGGTTTGTGGGTGTTGAAGACGCGTGACCGCAGCTTGAGTTCAATCCTGCCTCCTGTCTGCCAGCTTCTTGTCTGGAATCACTCCAGCCTGAGTCCTGTCCAGCAGTACACGGAGCACCTGGCAGCCGTCAAGGCCATCGCCTGGTCCCCTCACCAGCACGGCCTCCTCGCCTCTGGAGGCGGAACTGCTGACCGCTGCATCCGCTTCTGGAACACACTCACGGGGCAGCCGCTGCAGTGCATCGACACCGGCTCCCAGGTGTGCAACTTGGCCTGGTCCAAACATGCCAATGAGCTGGTGAGTTCCTGCTCTCCCTGTCCAGCCCCGCCATTGGGTTTCCTGTGTGAGGGAGCAGCATTTTCATTCCCTTCTCCTTCCAGGTGAGCACCCATGGATACTCACAGAACCAGATTCTTGTCTGGAAATACCCCTCACTAACGCAAGTGGCAAAGCTAACAGGACACTCGTACCGAGTCTTATACCTGGTAAGCCCTGGCCATGTCTGCAGTGGGGACTTTTGTAGCTGTGGATTTGTCCTGTGCCTGTGTGCCGGGAAGAGGCTCGGAGTGCACTGCGGTGGCACCGTGAGCTGCCTGTTGTCTAGGCAGAGATAAGAATGTTGCCCTGCAAGCAGTGGGGAAAAAAAACCCCTGTATCTGGTTTTTCTGCCTGCAAGGGGTACTTTGATTTGCTGCTGTGGAAGTGTGAGGCTTTGTTAATGAATAGCAAAGCCTGCCAAAACTCTTCTGAGGAAGCGCAAGCATCTTCTTATTCTCTTAAGATTTTTGCACTTTTTTTAATCAGAGATTGCATGCAGGGAAAGAATCTGACACTTTCAGCCTTCCCAATGTGGCATTAAAATGTGGTTTTATTACCATTACATGGGGCTTGGAGGGGTGTCGTAACAAAATAGTATCAATGTATTTATCATCTCTGAGTGGGTTCCAGTGTAAGTGACTAATGTTGCTGGCATTTGCCAGCTCCCTCACACTTCCTGTCTTAGCACATATTTATAATCCATGGAGAAATAGCCTCAATTGCAACTGGCTTGGATTTCCTAGCGCAGGAATCCTTTTTATGTTAATTCCACCCATGTGTTCCATAACTGCATAAATAAGAAGCAAGTGCTCACATTGGCACCTAGAGAGACTGTGAATAAGGCACATGAAAGCAGAGGTAGCTGTCTGGTTTCTCACCGACAGCCAAATAGGAAGGAGAGTTATAAATCTTCCCTGGAATGCCTCCGAGAAGTTTTCACCCTCAAAAATGCAGCAGTCGTTAAAGGTTCTTCTCTCTCGGCCTTAGGCGATGTCCCCTGACGGGGAGGCCATAGTTACAGGAGCCGGAGATGAAACCTTGCGGTTCTGGAACGTCTTCAGTAAAACGCGCTCAACAAAGGTAAGGAGGCGGCATGTGGATGCGCTGTGGGCCAGCGCTGCCTGTGCAGATGAGTTTATTCTGGGCTTGCTCTGTTCCACTGCCTGCCTCTGCAGAGCTCTCTACCCCCTCCTAGGGCTGAGGGGCGTTTGCAGTGAAGGGTTAAACCTTGCTGAGATGAAAGTGATTTTTCAGCCATCAAACAAAACATAAGGCTGCACCAAAGAGCGTGACAGAGCGTTGCTCTCCTGCCTGTTGCAGGGCTGCTGAACACAACGATGGGAAGTGCCTGGCTCTCCAGAGGGAGTGTTGCAGGGAGCTACCCCATGCCTGCCGGCTTCCCTGCCGGCATCCTGCTCCCAACTGCCTGGGTCCTTGGACGTAATTATCCCCTAGTTCCTTACGTAACCACTGAAAATGGTGGCTCGGGTGGGGATGCCCTGAGAAGGGCACCTAAAAACTTGCTGTCAGTGAAAGCAGGTTTTGTCAGAAGCTCTGTGAGCTTCTTGGGCATCTCACAGAGGCAGTGGAGAATGGGATTCTTCTGGGACTCACTTGGAGGGAGCTCTGGACTTAGTATTTGCTTTTCTTTTCAGGAGTCTGTATCCGTTTTAAACCTCTTCACCAGGATACGATAAACCCTCTGCATTACAACCCAGGAGGCCACAGTCCAACGTACCAGGATAAAACCACTAACTTGGTGTGCATGGAACCCCAAACGATCAGCCAGGAGGGGAGTGAGTGTCAGTGGAACTGAGGATCGATCTGACAGATGCTAATTAAATATGTGCTTGTGAACCACATTGGACAGTATTTGGGATGGGATTGGGGAGGGCTGGGGCTTGCCAAAGGTTTACGGACTTTTCCTTTGCAAAGGGGAATGGGTACAAGAGATGTAAAAACAGCGCCCTGCCACCCTTGTTCTGTGTGCTGGAGAAAACATATGGGATACAGACCGTTAAGAGTGGAGCAAGGCCATCCCAACTGCTGTGTTGCCTCCTCTTGGAGATGAGCGCCCTTGCCGTTGTGAGCAGAGCCGTAACGTGCTGCTTTGGTCCCTCTGTCCTAGCATGGGCATATTTGGAGGTAGGAGCCAGCCAGGCTGTTCAGTGCATTTGGGGCAAGGACTGGCCTCTGGCCTGGCCATTAGACTTTCCGGATATCCAGGGGCATTGGTGATAGCCTTGGGATGTCCATTCCATGAAGAAACTGGAGAACGGCGTGTTTTTCTTTGTGTTTTTTTCCAAATAAAGCAGGTACTGCAGCCCTCGGTACAGTCATTCCTGTAAGACAGTCTAACGTTGGCATGTTGAGCAACTGGCTCCAAAAAAAAAAAAATTGGGGGGCTCTAAACTTCAAAGGTGACTTAAGAGGCTCCACCTTTGAGGGAGAACATTCAAAGACTTTCCAAATTGCTATTGCATATTCCAGGCTCATCTCCAAACTTTTAGTTAGTGAAGAGGAAAAACAATGTCTGTAAAAACAAAACAAAAAACTACTACTTGGTGCTTCCCCCAGTGCCATTTGTTGCAAGCTGGTTGCTCTGGAATCTTTCTGAGGACAAAGCAGTTGAGATGTGGTTGAAGTAAAACTACTGCAGATCTGTTACTTCAAGGAAAGCGTCTCTCCTGGCTGGAAGGGGGAAATCTCCGTGGTTGGGCGAGGGGGGTTCTTTTTTACAAAAGGAAGAAGTGTTGCTTTTTTCTGTCTCCCAAGTTGAAGCCAGGGACTTGTCGAATTTTTGTTTGTTTTCTGATTTTTTTTCTGATTTTTTTTTTTAAAGCTGTATGGGAGGAGGGTGGCTGCCTGTGTGCCTGGAGTTGTGTGCTGTGCGCGGTGGGATGCGAGGCTGAGCGCTTGTGTGTGTGTTTTTGCTTTTAATTTAAAGAGAAGCTGTTCTGCTTGCAGCAGCCCCTTCCTGCTTCACTTTGTACATGTGCCAACGCTCCTCGCCTGCCTCCTGCCCCCTCTGGTACCTCTGGCTGCGAGTGTCGTTGCTCTTCCTCTTTGCATTTCCCTGGCTCTGTATATAG
>WBNA01000557.1:80183-95247 GCA_013398345.1 Nothocercus nigrocapillus
GAGCGCGGGGGCGGCCGGGGCGGCGCGGGGCTCGGGCTCCGCCTGCTCTCACCCTCCGCCCTCTGCTCTGCAGTTGTCACCCGCGACCGGAGCCCCGAGGAGCCGGCGGGCAGCCCGGGCTACGTCCCCGGCCTCTCTTTCTGCCGCCTGCCCTTCACTGCCCGGGACGTCAGCACTTGGAGCCACCTCCGTCACCTTCCCTCTGCCCCACAGTAAAGGCTGCCCCGCAGGTCACTCCCCACGTGGTTCCTGGGGACAGGGATGCAGCAGCGGGGTCAAGGGGGACACAAAAGGGTGGCTCCAGCTGCCCTTCCTTGCTCCGCATGGCCCTTGAGTCCTTGGGGACAAGCTGGGGTGGCCACCATCACCCAGGAGAGCCCCAAGGCAGCACTGAGTGTCCAGGTTCAGATTTTTATTCATAAAAACAGTTTGTCCCCTACTCCCTGCCCTGCACGGACCCCACAGCACCCATGGCCACCTGGGCTCGGGTCCCCACAGACGCTACTGGCAGCTGTGGTGCCACCGGAGCCTGACGGCACCGCAGCCGCGTGCAGCCTGCCTCGTGCTGCAGGCACGGAGCGGTGCTGGCTGCTCCTGCTGCTGCCCAGGGACACGAGGGCTCTGCAGGGCAGGAGCGCAGGGCAGGGAGCAGAGGCACCACCGGCTCCCGCTGCACCGTCCCAGGGCTGGAAGTCGCTTGGGGGCTGAGCCCCCGCGTCCCCCGTGTCCTGCTGTCCCCCTCGGAAAGGCTCCGTGTGGCCCCCATCCTCTTGCTGATGTCCCCGCTGGTCTCATGTGTTCCTGTACCTCAAAGGGCCGAGGGGAGCCAGGGTGAAGATGTAGCAGCTGCTTGTGGCGCCGGCGGGGGCGGCACCGCGATGGTGCCATTGCCCCATCCCCGCGCCTCACTGGTGCTGCAGGCTGAAGTCTGGCCAAGCGCCCAGTGCCGTCAGATGCTGCTCCAGCTCCGCGATGCGCAGGCCGATGTAGCCCGAGGACAGCAGCAGGGCCACCATGCTGGGGGACAGGGCAGCGTCAGGCAGGGACAGGGAGCACGAAATGGGACACGGTGCCAGGGCCAGCACCGGCGCGAGGGCTCCCGTTCGCTCCCCTGGGGATGCCAGGGCACGAGAGGCGGTGGGGGCGCATGCCCAGGGGGTGATGGAGGAGCCTGGGCTGCCAGTGCCACCTGGAGAGCAACCTGTGCCAGGGCCTGGTGACACGCAGGGTGCCAGGCGGGCTGGGCAGCAGGGCAGGGGCGAAGTGACGAGGTGCACGGGCCACTCCTGCGCACTCACAGCAGCAGGTAGATGATGATGACGATGTTGAGGAAGCTCATCTGGGACAGCCAGTCCCTCACGGTTGTCTTGGCCTGCGCTGCAGCATGGGGTTCCCCTGCCAGGACAAGGCGCTGTCAGTGCCAGCCAGGCTGGCTCTGACCTGTGCCAGGTGTGGGGGACAGCGGGGACAGCTCCTAGGAGCCAGGGCCGAGCCCGGGCAGTGTCTCCTGTCCCTTGTCCCACCCGATCCCCCCGGGGGGCTGCGTGCATCTTTGCTGGGGGGCCACACTCACCTGTGCCCAGAGCAGGCACCTCCTCACCGTCCTCAGCTTGGCTTGGCCTCAGGCTCAGTCCATCTGCACAGAACAGCGACATGTTCACTGAGCACCCCAGGACAGGGGGAGTGGGGGTCCCAGTGACCCAGCAGGAGGATTCTGCTCTGCCCGGTGCCATGGGAGATGCCAGGCAGGGCTCCATGTGCCGCTGCCGCCAGGGCCAGACACCCATGCGCAAACCCAGGGTGACATGCGGGATGAGGGATGGTGCGCGGGGGCCGCCGCTCACCGGGCACCTCCAGGAGGCTGCCGAGCTCCAAGCTGCTCTGCTCCAGGTCAGACTGGCTCGAGGTCTGGAATAGGAGAAACTCTGGTTGCAGAGCCCCCTGCACCCCAGGGGGATGTGCGGGAGCTGCTAACACTCGGCCGAGATGAAGGTTGGGACATTTTAACTCCACATCCCTCCCGCCGCCCCCAAAGGCCTCCCTGGTGCCCACAGCCCTTGGGGCAGAGCTGCCACCCCCCTTGTTTGACAAGGCAGAGCCAGCTTCGAGCATGGCCTCCTGCCAGGGCCCGGTGGCGGGTGACAGAGGGACCGGGGCAGCCCCCACGTCCCTCAGCCCAGATCCCACGCCAGCAACTCCCCCTCTTTACCAGTGGCTTCTTGATGATTTGCTGGGTGCTGCCGCGGAGGGGAGAGGTCAGGGGGCTGCCAGCCGGGCCCTTATCCTGGATGAGGAGAGGAGCGGGCTGGGGGTAGCGCGGGAGCCCCCGGCGCCCCGGCCGCAAGGTGTTGCCCACCTGCAGGTGTCTGCACACGGACTGCAACAGCTGGAACGTGGCCTCGCGCCGGCGCAGCGACACAAACAGAAACTGCCGGAGCAGGGAAAGGTTCAGCCCGGAGCCCCCCGGAGCACCCCAGGGCGGCTCTGGGCCTGCTTGTCCCCTGGGGGGGCTATTTGGGGTAGTGGCAGAGCAGGGTCAGCCCCCAGAGGGAAGTGACATCCCTAGGATGCTCTGGCTGCTTTGCCTCGGTGCCCGGTCCCACTGCCTCCACGCATCCTGTCTCCTCATCCCGTATCCCTGCTCTCCGCTCGGATGCGGCCCTCACCTTCTCTCCCTGGGCTGTGCGGATGCTGAGCGCGTTGGGCACCAGCAGTGCTGTGTTGGTCTTCTTGAGCGCCGAGATGGATGGGACAGGGACAACCGCCTGGCCGAGGGCAGAGCCACCATGAGCCCCGCGCCCCCCCACCCCAGCTCCCCGCCGTGCCCACAGCCCCGCAGTGTTGGTCCCTGCCGGGGCCAGCCAGGTCCCACCTTGATGTCCTTGAGCAGGAGGCTGGAGTGGAAGCAGACATAACCGGCGGAGATGTAGAGGCGCCCGTGGTAGGGCACCTCCTTCTGCCAGGCGCAGGAGAAACCTGCAGCCAGAGAGGAGAGGGGGCTCAGCGGGACACAGGGCGCATGAGGTGCGTGGGGCATGCAGGGCACTCACAGGCCAGTAGCACCTCCCGGTCGGCGATGCTCCCGAAGAGCTTGCGGAAGCTCGCGGCGCGCTTGCTGAGCTGTGGAGAGTGGGACATGGCACCGGCACGGTGCCCGTGCACTCAGCCCGGCTCGCGCAGGCACAGAGCACCCAAAGGGACCTCTAGGCATACCCCAGGCAGGGACACCTGATGCACGTGGCACAGGGTGACACTCAGGTGGGTTTTGGGGGTCTCCATAGGAGATACCCCTCAGCCTCTCCAGGCAGCAGTCCCAGGGCTCTGTTGCTCACAGCAAAGAGGTTCTTCCTCATTGCAGAGGGAACCTCCCGCGTTTCTGTCTGTGCCCGGGAAGCTCCCTGCACCCCTGCCGCGCTCTCTCCACACCTGCTACGGAACTGGGATGTGCCCTAGCCCAGGCAAAGCGCCGCTTGCCCCCAGGGGCACCCGTTCTCACTGCCAGCATGGCGGGGCTGCCAGCCCCACCGCCTCGGCACACCCACGGATGCCCAGGGGGCCCGCAGACTCACTGCGGAGGCTGGGCCTCCCTGCCAGCCCACGACGGCCTCCTCCTCACCCTCCTTGCAGAAGGAGGGGTCGTAGGTCCTGGACCTGGAGCGAAGGCGGGAGTGAGGCTGAGCAGCGGCAGCGTCATGTCCTGGCCCCGTGTGACAGCAGGGGCTGTGGGGGACAAGGCGCTGGCTGCACCATGCGGCACCCACCTGGCCAGCGCCGGGAGCCTCCTCTGTTGCGTGGCCGTGCTGCCCCTCTCCTCCACGCTCTGCCACCTCTTCTCCTGCAGCACCTTCTTCCTGCTCTTCCTGAGCTTCCCCGGCACAAAGGACGGGGCTGCAGGGCGGCTGCAGGAGGAGAGGTCTGGTTAAGGGACAAGTCCCCCCGCAGCCCCCGTGCAGGCGCCCAGGGCTGGGGAAGGGGCTGCAGCAGCACCCTGGGCACAGCCGGACACAGGAGCAGGGCCTGGCACCCCCTGCTCGCCCTGCACAAGCTCTGAGCCATGAGGCCCCATTCCCGGCGCCGCTGCTCTGCACAGGAACCCGGCGCTTCCCCAGGCTCCCGGCACAGAGGACACAGGGAGGATGAGGATGGTGGGACAGGTCCTGGGTCCCTCCACCTGGCTCTGTGCCGCGGGGGGCAGCATCCATAGGGATGCTCTGCAGTCCCCAGGGTTCACCTGCCTCGGACAGAGGTGGCACTGCCCGCCCACCACAGCGGGGCGATTGCCAGGGTGCTTCGGGAGCCCTAAAAAACACCTGGGATTGCAAAATGCGGGCAGGCTGGGGCAGAGGGAGCCTCCTGCTGACCCTCGTCAGCCCCGCTGCAGCCGCCCAGGGCGCCGCGAGCACTGCAGCTTTTTCCCACACAGAACGGTTACAGGAAAAGCCACACCCGGTGCTCTGGCCCTGGACTTGCACCCTGTCACCTCCCTGCCCGCGGCCTCCACTGCAACGATCCACTTCCCGCCTCCCCTGTGGTGGGCGCAGGGAGCAGGCCAGGACGCCTGGGCCCCCACGAGCAGCCAGGGGGGCTGTGGCACCCAGAGCCAAGCAGGTGACAGGACCCCCAGCTCCCTCCCCAGCTCCTGCCAAGTGGTTGCAATGCCAGGAGCCCCTCCTAGCCCCCCATATTCCGTGGGGGCCCAAGCAGCGAGGGGAGGCAGGACGCACCCCCCCAGGCCCGCCCGGGTGCCCGGCGTCTCCCGGGGGAGACAGGCAGGCTGGGAGGGAGCTCAAGGGTCACAGAGCCAGAGCGCTGCCCACGGGGACGGCTCCCGCGCACCCCGCGCTACCTCTCGGCCGGGACCCCCCGGCCTGTGCCGGGGTCCTGCTCCCTGCCGGCTCCGCTCAACTCCATGGCCAGCCCGGCTCACACGCACGCGCTCGTAGACCTGCCCCTCGCCCGCAGCCGCCGCCTCCTCCTCCTCCTGGCGAGGAAGGGCGGGCTGCCACACTCACCGGGACCAGCCTCAGCAAGTCCTTCGGGGAGGCGGCGGGAATGGCAGCACCGGAGCGCCTGGCATCGCCAACCCCCCCGCGCCGCACTCTGGCCTCGGAGCAGCGCCGGGCGCATGGGCCGCGTTCAGCCTCGCCAAGGGCTGCAAAGGGCTGGTACCAGTGGCTAAATCCCTGTGCTAAATCTCTGGATCCCGCAGGAGCAGGATCCCCATCCATGTACCCATGTCTGCTCTGCTGCCCACGCCCCGTCTCCCACCCCGTAGGACGAGGCAGACGTGGAGGGGACATCCAGGCACCCAGGAGGGGCAGGGAGCTCTGCTCGGGTGCAAAGCATCCCCGGTGCCTGCGGATGGGGCCACGCGGTGCTGCACGGCCCCAGCTGCTCCCACTCGGGAGCACGGAGTGTGGCCACTATGTGGGACGTCAGCGGGATCAGCCCTTGAGCTCTGGAATAGGCACTGTGGCTCCGCAGCCTCGTGCGGGGCTGGGAATTCGGGATGCAGGGTGCCTGGCTGTGGGAGCAGGGAAGTAGGTGGGCGGGCAAGGGGTGACGCAATGTGTGTGACTCCCCAGCTTCCTTAAGCAAGGAAAAAAGTCAAAGCAAGGGAAAAAAAAAGCAAAAGAAACTCCCCAAGCCCCCACACGAGGCGGCACCGCATGGTCACTGGAGCAGGTGCCAAGGCCGCCTCCTGTGCAGAGCTGCCGGATCCGCCCGTGTCCTCTGGACCCGCGGCCTTTCCCACTGTCACAAGGACCCGGCCATAAACCGCAGGCTACGGCCCGGGCCGTGCAAACCGCCATGTCCCCCCGGCCCGGGCGCGGCCACCGCAGCCCCCGGGGACACCCTCGGCAGCCCCCCGGGACCCCGGCTCCGCAGCACCCCCCGCTCTGCACCCCCGCCCCCATGGCCCCAGTGTCGCGGCCCCCAGAGCCGGCCCCTGCCCCGGCTCGGCCCGCGGGGCAACAGCTTCGTAGCTGCAGGGAGGGCGACAGCTCTCAGTGGCTGCTCTCCCCTCGTGGGTGGGACACAGTGGGGCAGGAGCCAATCAAATGAACAGAACGGCAGCCATTTTCTTCGTGGGCACAGCCCCCGGGCGAACGGGCGGTGGCCGCCATCTTTGCTGAGGGCAGCGGCTTCTTTTGCTTCCCCTCCCCGTACCTGGGGCGAGGAGGGCAGTGTTTTGGTTCGAAAAAATGTGATCTGAGGAGCAGGCAGGGGGCAGACTCAGCCCTGGTGAGTGTTAGTGGGGAGGGGAGGAAAGGAGCCCCCCTGAGGCCACCTTTCCCCAGTGACTCCATCACCCCAGAGCAGGGAGAGGGTCCAGAGCCAAGGCAGCCGTGACAACAAGAGTATTTATTCAAGTAGAGAGGCTTCTTGTTGTTGGTGTTTCCCCCCTCCTTTTCTTTCTTCTTCTTCTTTTTTTTTTTTTTTTTTCTCTTTTTTAAAAAAAAAAAAAAAAAGTGCTCAATAAAGACACTGACCTTACAAAATCAAGTTAAAACCGCGGGCCGGGCGAGCCCGGCACCAGCCTCCTAGTGTTAGTGACACTTGTGCAAACGCCGCCACGCCGGCCGCTCCCCGCAGGGGCCGGTCCTGTGCGAGGGGAGCGAGGCGGGAGCGGCCCCGCGGCAGAGCGCGGCAGCGCGGGCGGCCCCACACGCGGCTCAGTTGACCGTGTTGCTCCGGCTCTTTCCGTCCGTGCTTTCCGTCTCGCTCGCCTGGGCGCCCTCTCCGTTCAGTCCCAGCAGGGAGATGTCATCTGCGGGGACACAAGGCATGGTTTAGGGGCTGGTGGAGCCTGGTCCCCAGGGTCTCTCCTGCCACCAACGCCAGGAGGCAGCAGCGTGGGGATGGTGCAAGGCTTGCGAGTGCCATGGAGCGGGCTCGGCGCGTCCCCCTGTCCTCGAGCGGAGCCAGAACCATGCACCCCGCAGGGCTGAGATGCAGCTCGTGAGCTGGCACTCATGCCCGGCTGCCAGGTCCCAGGCACAGCGAGGGGCACCAAGTCCCCAGCCCCTCACCTCTAGCTACTGCCTGGGGCGGCTAAAGGGCCCTCCCTGCCCTCCCCTGGGCTGCACAGCCATCGCACAGATCCTGTCACTTCCAAGAGGGCACAGAAAGCAGGCACAGCGCCAGCTCTAGGGACAAGGACAGCACAAGCGACAGCACGGAGAGCTGGGCCGGCCTGTGCTCCTACCATGCAGGTCACCCAGCTCCCAGCGGGCAGGACCGAGAGCTTCCTTGCAGCCCCGGCACTTCCCACCGGGATAAAGCTCCCGGCACCTTGCTGCAACCAGGGCCATCTGGAAAGACACTGACCCTTTAGCCTAGGCTGGCAGGGGACTGGGGGACTCCCGGCGTCCCCAGCTCCACACCTGCCCCCGCCCAATGCCCCCAGCCCCGGTGACACTCACGGAAGCGGACGCGGATGGGCCAGATCATGATGCAGCACAAAGCCAGAGTGGCAGCCACGGCAATGCCGCCAGTCACCAGCACCATCACCCAGTGGTAGAAGCCGACGCAGGCAGGACAGCAGAGCTCGGTCCTGCAGGGAGAGGAGAGCAGGGGCCGTGGCACCCTCCCATGGCTTGTCCGCTGTCCTGAGCGCCCCCCCAGCCGGTCTGCTGCACGGACAGGGGCTGCTTCACACCTGGACATGGGGGACATGTCCAGAGCAAGGACAAGGGCAGCACCCTAGGCATTCTGACCCCCCCCCCACCTCCTAGCTTTTGGGGCCAAAACAGAAGTCAAGACAAATCAGAGCTAGCTTTTGCTGGTGCTTCTCACTACGGGTATAAGCGCATGCTCCAAACAAGGAACATGAACTTATGCTCCTGAGCAGAGCTGGCCGAAGACATCACCAGGAAGGTTCCCACTCTGCGGAGACACTTACGGGCAGGGATGCATGTTCTGGATCACAATGACAGCCAGCCCGTTGGCCATCTTGTCCGTGAAGCTCATTGCCCCGTAGACGAATGCGCTGCTGCGCTGCAAGGGGAGGGAAAGCGCTGTGTGTGCCACACGCATCCCCAAACGGCAGAGAGCAAGAGCCTTGTGCCCTCTCATGGGCAGAGCCCACATTGCAGCAGAGCCCAGCAAGCAGCAGGACTTTGGCATAAGGGCCGGGATTCGGACCGCTGCAGATCCCCATGGATGTGACGCCCAGGGATGACGTACTGTGTTGCTCCCAATGAGGTCAGCCGTCATGGCGAGGGATGTCACCAGGATAGTGGCTGAGCCGGCCCCAAGCAGTAGAGCTGCCGCGTAGATCTCCACTCCCATCTGCCTGGTCAGGGCCACCCAGGAGGCAAAGGCCAAGATCACCAGGATGCCCACGAAGTAAGTGAGCTGCTCCGCAGCAGTGCAGGAATGAGCGGAGGGAGAGGGCAGAGCTCAGCCCGGGCTGCTCGTGCTCCACGCGCAGCCCACGCTCAGCAAGGCAGCGCTGTGGGACCAGCCCCAGCCTCGGCACTCACATTCCGCCCTATCCACTTATTCACAGGCTTCATGAGGAAGGAAGAGAGGAATCCACTGATGTACATCATCAGAGGGATGGTGGCAATGTATTTCTGAGAGAGACAAGCACATAGAGATCAGCTCCAGGCTGCTGGCCCAAGCCTTGTGCCCAAGCAACCTCAGCACACAGGCGGAAACGTGCCCTGCGCCCACCTTGGGCAGCAGCAGCGAGTTGGTCAGGTACATGGCAATGTAAGTCTGGGACAGGTTGACAATGAGGCGGGTGGCCATGTAGAGCACAGCCACCTGCAGAGACAGCAGAGATGTGGTAGGAGGGCAGCTCATGCAGCCCCGTCCTCACCCCCAGCGGGAAATGCATCGTCGGCCCGGAGGATGTCCCCGCGCAGGCATCCAGGTAGGACAGCATCCCAGGACGGGCGCTGGGATCCCCGCTGGAGCACCCTGTGCCCCTCGCACCTGGTAGAAAGCGGGCTCCAGCAGCCAGTGTCTCCAGCGCAGCAGGGGCCGCGCGGGCTCCTTGTGCAGCAGCGGGCTGCTCTCGTCAGCCTGGGGCAGCCCATCCAGTGCGCACGGCTTCTCCTTGGTGCCCAGGTGGAAGATGAGGGAAAACACGGCACCCAGGCCCACCACGATGAGCGACAGGTTCTGATGAGGACAGTGGGTGAGCAGAGCAAATGATGCCCCTTCCTCTCCACCATCCACCCCATCCAGAAGACTGAGGGAGGAAAAACAGGTCCCTAAAGCTCAGGGGAGTGTGATGCTGCCCCTGTCCAACGCAGCCGGTAGGATCTTGGGGCACTGGCCTTTCAACCCTGCCTACGACACCCTGAATTCAGCCCTGCCCTGCCCAGGGGAGGGCCCTGCCGCTCACCCGAAACACAGGCACATCCCGGATGCCCAGGTGCTCCACGCTCTCCGGCTGCTCCACCTGCAGGTTCAGCAGCAGCCAGGCCAGGCCGTAGACGGTGATGTTGGCCATGACGGTGAAGGCGTACCTGGGGGCAGGGTGTCCCGGTGATGCGGGGCTGGGCACAACAGTCACCCCACACCGAGGCCAGCCCCAAAGCAGCGGCTCTGCAGCACGCGGCGCCAACACCGAGACGCACAGCGAGCGGCCAGCCCTGGCGTGAGGCTCCTGCTGGCTTCCTCCATCCAAGCCTTGGGGCAAGCATGGCAGGAAACCAACCCTCCTCGGGGCCAGCCCGGGCAGCCCTCTCTGCCCCGGGGAGGCCCCTGCTCACACGTCGCTCGCCAAGACCCGCAGCACCTTGAGCAGAGCCCGACTGGCCCTGCGGCTCGGCGGGACTCCAGCGCCAGCCCCACATCCTCCTTGTGCGGGGCAACGTTTGTAGCCCTGCCAGAAGGGCAGCGCCGTCCCACCGAGGTCAGTAACCAGGTCCTGCTCCGCCTGGTAAACACTCCTCCCGCAGCCTGATCCTGCCCCATGAGCCGCACAGAACCAAGCTGTGCGCACAGGGCTGCACGTGGCTGCCCCCAGCCTGTCCCCAGGGGCCATTCCCACTGAAGGGACAACCAAGGTGGCGCCTCAGTCCAGCACCCTGTCCCTTGCCCAGGCCAGCACTCCTGGCCCTTGAGGTGTTTCCACCTCCTGGTGTCCCTGCAGGAAGGGTTTCCTCCTTGGTCACCATCCCTTCCAGTCCCAAAGAAGGGTCCCCAGCTCAGAGCAGGGCCAGGTGTCACTGCCAGGCACAGCCAGCAGCAGGGCACAACGTGGAACAGGCTCGTGCCTGGGTGCACGCCCTGGACTTGGGCAGAGGGCTGGGCATCTCCCCCGGATTGGGTCTCCTGGGCTCCCCATAGCTTGGGCTGGGAAGGGAGCTCTCAGACAGTCCCGGTTCCCCCACCAGCACCTCATGACAAACCCCTCTGGAATCATGAGGAGGATCCCAGATCTCCTTCCGACAGCACTGGCGTCACGCTCAGCACAGCCTGGTGATGGCTGCATCACCAGGATTGCCAGCGCTGGGACCTTCTTGCCTGGTCCCAAGCAGTTTGGGCCATGGATCAACAAGAGCAGCATTGCTGGGACTCATCCCACGGGATGCCTTGCACGGCTCATCCCTTGCGCAGCTGTGCCCAGGGCAGGGCAGTGACAGACGTGCGGCACCGCGGGGCTCCCTGCCATGCACACAGGGGAGCCGGTGCTGTCCTCAGGCTGAGGGCGCGCTCACCTGAAGGCTGTGAGCTCCACCTTCTCATGGTCATTGGTCACCAGCTCGGGGATGAGGGACAGGTGAGAGACCTGAGTGGCTGCCCAGCCAAACTGGAAGATGACGATGAAGGGGAGGTAGTAGATGAAGACAGCCCACGGCGGGGTGTTCTCCTTGCAACCCAGGCAGGGGTTAAAGATGAAAGGGAAGGACAGGATGACGCAGGTGGTTCCTAGCGAGGCAGAGACGGGCAGTGAGAGGCTGCCGGTGCTGGGATCCTGGAGGCTACAGCTGCCTCCTGCACCCACGTCCCATCCCAAGGGCAGGGGCTGGTGGATGGACAAGGCCCCCTGCCACCCCCTGGTGCCACTCGGGGAGGAAGGTCGGCTCCTTCCTCAGGTCGGGTGAACCACAGGGAACCCTAGTGCTCCCCTCACGCTGCCCGTCCCGCACAAGATGCTCTCCCTTTAGCAGCCAGCAGCTAGGGACAAGCAGACACTCGTCAGTGACCTTTCCCAGGCAAGAACACCCCCAAACCCCCTCGCATCTACCCCTCACACTGTCAGGGCACTGTCCCTCTCCCACCGCTGCGACCAGAAACTCCCCAGTGCCCCACGACCAAGGGCTTCTCTCTCCCGCTCAGAGCCTGCATGTTATCAGCCCCACCTGCCCATGGGCGATAGGGGCCTTGCGGACCAGGACGGCTTCTGCAAGCGCAGGGTGAGTCCCCCCTCGCCCCTTCTCCTGCAGGGCTGCTGCAGCCAGCAGAAGTTGTCAGCAGTGCCCCGGCCGGTGACTGTCCCCGCAGGCAGCTTGGCCTCCGTCCTGGAGCAGCCCTGCTCATGCCCGTAGCTCTGGGGACACCACGGCGCTGGTGCCACACGAGGCTCCAGCATGCTGGGTCTCAGGAGCCCCGGGAAGCTCCTGGCCGAGGTGGCTGCTCCCTGCACAGCGTCCCCTCTGCGCGTGGGGACGCGCTTGCCGTGCTCAAGGTCACACGTCACATCCAGCCAGACGCCTCCCCGCTCCCAAAGCCCAGGGCCAGCTGCGTGCCCTGGGCACCGCATCCCCCGCTTCATCTGCCAGCAGCTCGGGGCACTGCAGCTGCCAAAGCACAGAGAACCCTGTGGCTGCGAGGGGCGTCCCATGTGGTCCCCCCTCTGCAGGCTGCACAATCCTCCTCCTCCTCACAAGCCATTCCTCCTTTCACCGCCCCCAAATGGCAAATTCCTCCCCACCACTTCTACCCAAGGAGGAAGCTGGAGAAGCGCATGGCCACCCTGGCTGCGCACCCGGCTCCAGAAGGAAGTTGTCCCCAATGGGCACTGCCAGGGTGGCTCCTCTGCCATGAAGAGGAGGCCCAGAGCCCCTGCCCAGCTGCTGGGGACAAAGCCAGCCTCCTTTGCTAAAAATCCTGCACAGGACCCCTGGGGCACCCCAGGAAGAAGGTGACACCCAAATCCTGCACAGGACCCCTTCGGCACCCCGGGAAGATGTCCCTGAGCCCAGGCTCTCATCTCACAGTGCCGTGTCCCCAGAGCGACCAAGGCTCCCATGGAAGGGCTGCCAGGCTGGCAGGGGTGAGCCCAGCACAGCGGCCACAGACAGGAGCCTGGCACAGACACAAGGACGGGCGCCAGCACCCACAGAGCAGCGGTGGCCCCGGCAGCCCTGCAACGAGCGCGGCAGCGCTGCGGAGGGAAGATGCTGCGATAGCAGCTCGTGGTGGCTCCCTGGGGCTGCGGTTTCACAGCGTTTCCGCTGAGTGCAGAGCGGGCCACTGCCAGACGGGGCACCCACTGTGGCACGGGGGACACGGCCGCAGCGCCACGCGGCAGGGCCAGGCCACAGCGCTGGCGCCGATGCTGATTTGTTCTCCTGCTCCCCGCACGGCCATGCGGCTGCTGGACGAGGAGGACGGGGCAAGGAGAGCCGCGTTCCACAGCCAGCCCGTGGCCTGCAGAGCCCGGCTGCACCTCCGGCCTCCATCCCGCTCCCTAGAGAAAGCGGGATGGGAGCGAGGGCCGAGGAGAGCCCCTTCGTCGGGCCCTTGTGCAGCGGGAGACGAGCAGAGCGGGTGCCGCGGCAGCCCCGTTTCAAGGAGCAATTCAGGACTTCCCCTTTCAGCCACCCGAGTGCAGGCAGCAGGAGCTGAACTGCACTTCCCGAAACCCCAGGCACAGCCCTGGCCAGCGTCTCAGCACCAAAAACGAGATATTTCCCAAGCCACCCGGAGTTTGAAAGCTTATAGGGCGCTAAACGCTGGGAAATCATCTGCTGTATCAGCCCTTGACTATAGTTCGGTTAACTGAAGCGGTTGGCCGAGATAAATTCGGCATCAAGATAACGGCCTCCACCGTGCAGACATCCCCATCTCCTCCCACAGGAGCCAGCGCTCTCACATTGCTGAACGGCTACTGGGGGAAGCATCTCAGGCCCTTATCTGGGGCTGCTGACAGATGTTTCTTCACAGTAACTGCCCCATCTCCTGCTTGAGACGCCGCCAGCTCCGGGGGACGAGGGACAGGGCAGAGCCCTGGGCCTCCTCACGGCTCCAGGGACCCTTCTAGTGCACTGTCCACCCCAGGACACACACAACACCGTCGGGACACGGGCACCAGCCCAGCCCCAGCATTTCCTCTCCTCTGGACTCCACAACATGGTTTGAGCTGGGCGCCTGTTAATAATTCACGCAGAGCCGGGGCCTCTTCCACGTCCCCACGGGGCCCTTACTCATCGGGAGCCCGGCCGCCTTCAGCTGGCCACGTGCTGGGCAGTGCCAGCCCTGCTGCACAGCCCCGGTGACGCTGCTGCCACCACTGAAAGAGCCCCTGCAAAAGCAGCCTAGGGACAAGTGTGACCCATGGCAGCCAGCACCGCAGAGCTGCCCAAGCTGCCTGGCCTCCAGGCGCCAGAGACGGTCCCCAGGGCATGGGGGCCCCAGGCCTGGTGACGGGGAGCAAGGTCAGACCCCAACGCAGCCCCTGGTGATTGCCAGGGAGGGTCCTGCCCCCGGGGGATCCCTGACTTAACTTGAGGGCTCATTTTGCTGCAGCATCACCCAGCTCAACACCTGCCTCTTCCCGCAGCCCAGTGCCACATGTCACACGTCCAGGGGTGCAGGGTCATCCTGCAGCCCCACACCACCGTGCAAGGAAGCCAGGGGACCACAGAGCCACCACTAACTGCTGCGCATGGGGCTGGCACTGCCCAGGCAGCCCATGTCACCAGCACAAGGATGTTACAGTGTCCCTTCCCCTCCAGTCTGGGCTGTCCATGCCCCAGGGATCCCAGGGCACCCCCTTCTACCCCGCCAGCCCCGCATCGCAGATCAGCGTCCCCAGGGCTGTCCCCCTCCATGCAGGGCATTCCAAGGTGTCCCCACAGGGGCTTCTGCCCATCGATGTGGGGCACCCCAGCTGTCCTGGGGCTGCTCCTCACCACTACCAAGCAGGTCACCCCTGGGTGCATCTTCCCAGGGCACCTCAGCACCCAGAGCCATCCCCCTCCCTATGGGGCACCCCAGCCTCCAACTCAGACAACGAAAAATGTATCTCCAGGGCTGTCCCCCTCTGCATGGGGAGCATCCTGCAACTGCATCCTCAGGAATTCCCAGTCTGCATGGGGAGCATCCTACACCAAAACACCAGGACTGCCTCTCCACATGGGGAGCATCTCACACCTGCATCCCCAGGGCTTCTCCCCGCCATAGGGGGAACACCCCACAACCGCATCCCCAGTGCTCCCCTCCTCCCATTCAGGGAGCATCCCACAGCACATTCCCAGGGCTTCTCCATCAATTCAGGGAGCATCCTACACCCACCTCCCCAGGGCTGTCCCCCTCCACATGGGGAGCATCCTACGCTTGCATCCCTAGGGCTTCTCCCCCACAACATAAGGAGCATCCCACAGCACCTTCCCAGGGCTTTTCCATCAATTTAGGGAGCATCCCACAGCTGCATCCCTAGCAATTCCTTCCTCCACATGGGGAGCATCCCACACCTGCACCCCCAGGAATTCCCACTTCCTACGGGGCACGTCCCACATCCACATCCCCAGGGCTTCCCCCCTCCCTGCAGGGACCCCTCCCGGCTCCCGCTCCGTACCCACGAGGTGCCAGCTCTTCCTGGGCCCGTAGCAGGCGCGGGGGGCGGCGCGGTCGGCGGCGAGGCCGAGCAGGGGGGTGCAGAGCCCATCCGCGAGCTGCCCGGCCAGCAGCAGCGCCCCAGCCAGCGCGTGCCCGTAGCGCAGGACGGAGTGCAGGAAGAGCAGCAGGTACGTGAACCACAGCGAGGCGCACAGGTCGTTCAGGAAGTGCCCGGCCGCGAAGCTCAGCCGCGCCCGCAGCGACAGCGGCGGCGGCGGCGACAGCGCGCGTGGGACCTCGCTGCCACCCGCCGCCG
>WBNA01000557.1:100493-110554 GCA_013398345.1 Nothocercus nigrocapillus
ACTGTGGGGCTGGGAGGGTTATGGGGGTCGCTGTGGGGCTGGGGGGCAGTTGAGGTGCCCCTCACTCCGAGCTTCAGTTTCCCCGGGTGAGCAGCCCCTCCTGGGGTGACCCTGCTCCCCATCCCGCTCCCACCTGGGCTGGGGTGTCCCCCGGGCTGCGCCCCCGCCATGGCAGTGGGGATGCGACGCCCGGCACGGGGGCAGCCCCCCTGGGGCTGGGCTACCCGACCCCAGCCGGGCCTGCCCCGCTAGGGCCCTCCTTGCGTCGCAGGGTCCCGGCGCGTGCGGCGCCGGCACCAGAGCTCGTCAGGAGCCGCCCATGGCCCAGAGCGCGAAGCCGCTGCCCGCAGCGATGCTGTAAGTGCTGCCCGGATGGCCCCTCGCGGCCTCCGCGTCTCCCAGATGGCCTCGGGCGCCTTGTCCCGGCTCCTGATTTCTTTACTCTTGTCTAAGAAATCTTAGAGGTCTCCTCTGTGCTCTGGGGAGGCCGTCCCCTTGCCACAGCCTCCAGCAGGTATTTGTGCCACTCAGTTGTTAACTTAAACATAGGGCCAAACACGGCGCCTGTGAGCCCTGCTCAGGGAGGGGGAAAGATATTTAGCTGCAGTGAAATTAAGGGTTGGTTACGCAACATTAACCAACGTGGTCCATTATACCCCTGACAAAGCTGATGGGTGCCAGGGAGCCAAATCCTTTAGCACTGTCCATGAGGAACAGCTGATGGAAAAACTTGTGCAGAAAGGGAAGGGAGAGTCAGAATGAGTTGCTTAAGGGAGGTTAAGATAAGCAGAATCCTGCCTGAAATAGCTGTGCTCAGGCCCGAGGGAAGCCCAGGCTGCTGCGGGTTTCTGGGGGGAGGCAGAACTCAGCGTTCGTCCTGGGCTGCTGCTGAGAGGGTGAACGTCACCCTGAGCACGATGAGCTGATCCCGCCATGTCCAAAGGCCTTTCCGCAAGAGTGGATGGAGAAGGGACAAGGTGGCCGTGCTCGTGTGCAGCTCTGGGAACTATTCCAGCAGGTTGAAGGAAAGGTGGCTTTGCGCCTTCCCAAGGCACTAGTGTACGTGCTGGATGGCTAGTTAACCTGGATCCCAACAGCAAGAATCAGGCTGGACACTGTAGTGTTAGCCAAGAAAAATACAGCTCTACGTGGTGTCCTTGCAGAAAGGGACCTGCTCAAATTAATTATGAGTGTGACCAGTACGAGTAATCACAGGATAGTGGTAGGCTGGGGTTTCTAAGGAGATTTTGCACCAAATATGTGGTGCAAGAAATACACATGATGTGAAGTCTGTGCGTGTGTCCTGGGTGAGTCAAGATCTGTCCGGCTTTTAGTGTGCAGCTAAATGTTGTTTTCTTTATCAAGCCCTGTGGGGCTTGTGCTGGGATCTGTGCTGCTTAATGCGTCTTGTGACCTTGATGAAAGCCCAGACTAGTGAAGTCTTCTCCAGAACTTGGAGTCTTCCTGAGAGTCCCGGTCCAGGGCACGTGGCCACATTTTGGTGTGGCTGCGTGTGCGACCCGCTGGGCAACGGACATGGATCACTGAGCTGGAGCAGGATGCCCAGCCCTGTGCCCGGGATTGAAGCGGGCGCTGGGATGGGACTGTATAGCTGGAGCCAGAGCCAGCGGATAATTGTGTGGGCAGGAGCCCCACGGAGAGGCTGCTGTTCAGCTGGGGCTGTTGGTGGGAGCTGGGAGCATTGGGGCTCCGTTGTCTGCTTGAATCCAATGCCCATCTGCAAAAATGAGACTTTGGATTGGGAAGCAGTTTCTCAGGCTTTGAGCCTCCTGCTCAAACTGCCTGGTGCATCGACCTGAGTGGCACCGCGGGCAGCAGGAACCTGACGGGGTGGTTGCTGCTGGGGCGGGTGAGGGCTGAGCGAGTCTAGCAGGCCCCTAACAGCCGCGTGGCCGCCCTGCCCCTCCGGGGTTTTCTCATCCCTGCCTGTGCCCCCGCCTGGCGTGGGAGACGCTCCGAGGCCGTCCCTGCGGAGCCAGGATGCAGCCCCCGGAGGGGAGGGGGATCCAGCGCTTTGTGTCGCTTGGGCTTCTCTGCTTCGGTGCAAGGCACTCGAGGATGCTGGAGCCTGTGCAGCCACCCCAGGACAGGCATGGGGAGCAACCCAGACGGTGCAGGAGGTGCCTGGAAAGCCCAGGACTGATCATGGCGCCCTGGAGCAGCCTTTGCGTGCAGCCATGTCCTGCTCAGCTGCCCGTGCAGTGACTCAAAACCGTCTTTTCCCTGGCCTTGGTTTTAAGGGAAGGTCCTGGCTCCCGGGTGGGCTGGCTCGGAGGCTGCTCGCGAGCTGCGAAGAGGCTGCAGGTTCACAGCCCTCCTCCCTGTGGCCACCCTGTCCCGCGGGAGAGTCGCGGTGCTCCCAGGTGCTCCGTAGCCGCTGAACCACTCTGCGGTGGCAGCCCGGGAACGTTTCCCTGCTCAGATATCTCCCTCCTGCGTGGCCGCTTCCCATATGTTAGTGCTGCCCTGGCAGCTGTTGCTGCGGATGGGTGAAACTGGCTTTGGATAACCCGGAAGAAGGCAAATGTCTCCCATGTGATACATGTAGTGATCTGTGCCCGGCAGGACTGAGCAGCCAGGGCTCCTCAAACCCTGTGGTTTAACCTGGCTCCCCTCCTGCTGTGGGAGCTTTGGAGGCTGTTGGTGCAGTGGGAGCAAGGGGGATCTGGCCAGCACAGAGGCCCCATCCTGGAGGATATTCCCATGACAATCCCAGGAGCTTCCCAGGCCTTTCTGACAGGAACTTTGTGGTTGCAGACACGCGGCAGGCAAAGCCCAGCACGGCAACTTCTTGGTGGCCATCAAGCAGGAGAAGGGCGAGGGGGCCCGGCCGAGCAGCGAGAAGGCGCCTGGCGAGGAGGAGGTGAGAGCGGCCGTGTTGCTCCCTGGGGCCTGCGTGCCGGCTGCTGCATGGCAGTGGGCGACTCTTTGCCCATGCCCCCTGTCCCCCTGGCACTGCACGTGTGTGACAGGGCTGCTCTTGTAATATCTAGGCCTTGTCTAGGGGCTTTCCCTCCGCTTGCCCCTCAGTAGCCCAAGTGCAGCAGTGCCATAGAATTGGGCCAACTTGTGGCTACCACTGTGGCCTGAGAAAAGGCCAAGACCTGCTCTCTGTCAAGGGATATGAGGCCCAGGTGGGTCTGTGCCTGGCTTCCCTCCCTCAATGGCATCATGTGCTGGGATTTGTGCTGGACTGTCCCTTCTCCTTCTCTTCACGGCAGCCGGTGAAGAAGAGGGGCTGGCCCAAGGGGAAGAAAAGGAAGAAGATCCTTCCCAATGGCCCCAAAGCCCCTGTGACCGGCTACGTCCGATTCCTGAATGAACGGCGCGAGCAGATCCGCATGCAGCACCCTGACCTTCCCTTCCCAGAGATCACCAAGATGCTGGGGGCTGAGTGGAGCAAACTGCAGCTCTCGGAGAAGCAGGTACCAGTTCCTTGGAGGGACCTTTGTTTCTCCTGCTTGGGTTAGTGGACAACCTGGCTGGGTGGGAGACCCTGGTGCTCTGGAAGACGAAATCTCTGCCGTGGGCAGGTTCGGGACCCCAAAATGATGGTGGTTCTTGGGAGTTTTTTCCAGCCTTGGTGGGTTGATGAGTAGAAGCTGGATCCTGAGTGGTGGGACAGCTCAGCAGCAGCAGAGGGGCTGGGGCTGAGCTAGGCTGAGGACCCCTCTGCGCCTGTAGCGGTACCTGGATGAAGCGGAGCGGGAGAAGCAGCAGTACATGAAGGAGCTGCGGGAATACCAGCAATCGGAGGCCTACAAGATGTGCACGGAGAAGATCCAGGAGAAGAAGATCAAAAAAGGCAGGTGGTGGGGCTGGGCTTGCACGTGTTGCTGCCCTTTGGCAGCTGCTGCCAGGCCCTGCTTGGAGGTGCAGGGTGATCCTGGGCAGCTCCAGGTGTGTGACCTGCTCCTCCCTTGCAGAGGATGCTGCCTTGGCTGCAGTGAACACCCTGCTTAACGGGCACCCGCAGAAGGTAAGGGCCTCACAGCCCCACGCTGGGAAGCGGGGACACATCTTGTCCCTGCCAGAGAGTGCCTGGCTCCTCCGCTGGGCTGATGTGGGGTGCCCCCTCTGTCCTCTCCCATCCGCCAGTCCGGTGAGTGCAGCGACACCTTCTCCACCTTTGACGTCCCCATCTTCACGGAGGAGTTTCTGGACCAGAATAAAGGTGAGGGACTGAGCGGCAGGGAAGGGACCGTTGCCATCAGAGCAGCTTCTCTTGCAGGGGTCCCTGGCCCTTGGGGAGCACGGGGCTGTTGCTGGAGCAGCCTGGATGGCAGCGTCAGGGCTGTCGTGGGGTGCCACATCCAAGCCATGACATGTCCTTGGTGAAGATGGGTTTAGGGAGTAGATCTTGCCTGCAGCGCAGGGGCTGGTGACGCTGAGCCTCTCTTGGAGAAGCAGGAGTTGGGAAGGGATTGAGTCTGGAATGGGGCAGGGAAGGAATCGCTGGGCCCCCCTCGCGGCCTGTGCTGACCCGGCTCCACGCCTGGCAGCGCGGGAGGCCGAGCTGCGGCGCCTGCGCAAGATGAACACGGAGTTCGAGGAGCAGAATGCCATCCTGCAGAAGCACACAGAGAGCATGAACTGTGCCAAGGAGAAGCTGGAGCAGGAGCTGGCCCAGGAGGAGCGGCAGACGCTGGCCCTGCAGAAGCAGCTCCAGTCTGTGCGGCAGGCGCTTGCCACCAGCTTCGCCTCTCTCCCCATCCCTGGTGAGTCCTGGGCAGCCCTGGGATCCACCCCCAGGGACTCAGGATCTGCATGTGGCTAAACCTGGTGCAGATGGGGGTGTTTGGGGGCATGTGATGGCCACAACTGCCCCTCCACTGGTGTAAAAGGCTCCTGGAGCGTTTTGGGAGCTCACCAGCCAGCCGATCTTCCATAGCTGGGATAGGACAGGCTGGGAACTCTCCTAGTGTCCACCCGTAGTCACAGATGCACCTGCAGAGCAGAGATTAGCCCAAGTCCTTTAATTCCTGGGGTTTTACTGGTGTGGTCTGTGCCCTGCTGTAGAGTCCAGGGTCTTTTTCCCAGCCTCAAGTGCAGGGCTGGACGGGGCCTCTATGCCCTGTGGGGGTCCTGCTGGTGGCTGACAGGGCTCCTGCCCTGTAGGCACTGGGGAGACCCCCACGCTGAGCACCCTGGATTTCTACATGGCCAAACTGCACAGCGCCATCGAGAGCAACCCGCTGCAGCATGAGAAGCTGGTGGTTCGCATCAAGGAGATCCTCTCTCGGATAGCCAGGTGAGAGAGGCTGTCCCCTGGAGCCAGCTTGGGCACCACTGGGGCCTTGGAGCCTGGTGAGCATCCAGCCCAGCACAGCTGGAGGGATCAGAGAGAGTGCAGAGAAGGGCTTGGAGCTGTTGCTGCTGCTCTGGGGATTTTCTGGGGTCTCCACATGGGGCTTGGGGGTGGCTGTGTCTCCTCAGGTGACACCAAGGTGCCCTTGGGGCTCCTGGCTCAGTGTACAGCGTGGATGCAGGAGCAGGGAGGCTGGGCTGCATCTCTGGCCAGGATTTGGTGTCTGTGCTCTCCTTACATGAGAGACCTCACTTGGCCTTCCTCTCCTTCCTGCCCAGTGAGCACTTGTGAAGAGGAGCAGCCCTTCCCGGAGCCTGGGGCCGGCCGGACCACGGCCCTGTCCCTTGGAGCTCATGCGAGGGACAGTCTCCACAGGGGGTCCGGCTGCCTCCCCTGCCTCCCGGAACGCGTCTGGCTGGAGCCGTGACTGGGCAATTGCTCCTGGCCGGGGCCCACCCGGCCTTTCCAGGGGCTGCATCTCCGAGGACGGAACAGCGACGCAGCCGGTGGAGCCGGCGCTCAGCGAGGAGAGGGGCTGCAGCTCTGCAGCGCCTGTGGCCTTGACTGGGCCTCGTCTGGTGGCTCTTGCTCACCAAACCAGAGCCTCTCCCAAGGATACTTGATGCCAAGTGAGGCACCAGGGCTGGGGAGCAAACAGGCCTCTTCCATGGTGACTGCCAGGGCTGCCCGGCAGCTGTAAAAGGCCTTTAAGGAAAAACACAGGATGTTGACTGTCCTCCCTGCCCCGACCTTCCTTTAGCGCCTCTTCTCTCCCTGTCTGTAGGGATGTGACCTCATTTTAAAGCAACCTTTCAAAATGTTTAACTCAAGGCTACTGTCCCTTTGCCTTGTCCCTCACTAAGTGAGCCCTGGGTGAGGGACTCTGCTCATGGTGGGGGGACAGCAGGGAGCACCCAGGAGCTGCAGGTGCCTCCGTGCCCAGCCTGCCCCGTGATCAGTTTGGGAGTCCTCTTGGTTCAGGAGGAGCGAGCTGGCAGGTTTCCTTCCTGGCATGTCTTGTTTTATTGAATCCTTCCCGTTCCCTTCACCGCTCCCCAGCAGGTGCCTTCAGCCCCACTGTTCCCGCATGTCCCTCTTGCTCAGCCTGGAAGCCACTCAATTCTGTGTGCTGGCAGCGGGACAAAGTCCTGGTGCTGCAGGGGGTGGCACAGGGACCAAGCCCTTCCCCCAGGGTGGCCTGTTGGGTCCTCAGGCCACTCCTGCCTTGTGGGACCCCTGTGCAGCCAGCTGTGTCCTCGCGGAGCTCCGTGAAGCCAGACCACCCACCGCTGCCTGTCACTAAGCTCAGATTGTTTAATTAGAGTCTTATTTTCTTATTCGCACTCTGTGCCCCCCAGCGTGGGCTCTACCCCGTGCCCCGCGTGTGACCACCCAGCCTCGCGTGGTGCCCACTTCCCCTTGGAGGGGTGTGGGAGCAAATAAACACAGGAGCAAGGAGCAGCTCGGCCTCCGTGTGTATGTGGAAGGGTGGGGGGGGCTGTGCCTGTGGGGGTCTGCCAGCATCAGGTGCTTCAGCTGGGGGCCTGGGAGCTGCTCTGCTGGCCCTGTGTGTCCCTCCTCCCCTGTGAGCTTCCTGCTGCTGGCCCTGCTCCTGCCCTGTTGCAAAGCGGCAGTTGCAGGTCCCTTCCCCTGCATCCCTGGGGCGCCCAGGGCTGCCTGGTAGCCACATCCTGCTGCCGAGGGAGCCCCTGGGCCCTGGTGCCAAACTCCTCTGGGCCTCCATGGCTTCGGGGGCTGCTCGGGGGCTGCCTGCCCTCCTGGCTGCCTCCTCTAGCCCTGTCGGCGCTGCCCGCGGCTCATCCGATCCCATCCCGCGCCCTGCGCTGCCGGATCGGGTTCCCATGCGCCAGCATCGCCTTACGGGCGCGCGAGGAGCCAGCCCCCATCCATAATTCAGTGGGGCCAGCGGGAGGATGCGGCGGGCGGGCGGGCGCCACAGGCAGCCCCTGGAGGACGGGCCCATGGAGAACGGCGGGGGGCAGGAGCTGGGGGCTCCCGACACCCCTGAGGCAGCCACGCGGCCCCCTCGCACCCGCCCCCGCCTCGTCTTTCACACGCAGCTGGCCCATGGCAGCCCCACGGGCCGGATCGAGGGCTTCACCAACGTCAGGGAGCTCTACGCCAAAATCGCTGAGGTCTTCGGCATCTCGCCCACCGAGGTGAGGAGCTGCCGGGGAGGGGGGCCTGCTCTGCGCTGCCTCTGCCGCCTCAGGCTGTAACGCTGGCCCTGTGGCACCAACCGTGTCCTGGCCCCGCTGCATGTCCCCAGATCCACTCCCGAAATGCAGCCTAAGGGGCATGCGCTCCCCTGCAGAGCATTCGGGCTGCTCGTGCCTCGGTTTCCCCGCCCTCTGCAGCAGCGAGCTGGCAAAGGGACCGCAGGCGACACTGTCCTCGATGCTGAGGGCTCCACTGGCCCAGAGCTGCAGAGATGGGTGCTGGGGGAGGGGGGGAGGGGGGCGCGCAGATGGGTGCAGGACGGGGATTGCACAGGGTCCCCCTATGGGGTGTCCCCAGCAGCGGGGCGGGTGGTGATGGGGCTGCCTGGGGCAGATCCTCTTCTGCACGCTCAACACGCACAAAGTGGACATGCAGAAGCTGCTGGGGGGGCAGATCGGCCTCGAGGACTTCATCTTTGCCCACGTGCGCGGTGAGACCAAGGAGGTGGAGGTGACCAAGACAGAGGATGCGCTGGGACTCACCATCACAGACAACGGCGCTGGCTATGCCTTCATCAAGGTGAGGACCCCAGGGACATGAGGACACCCAGGAGACCTGCAGGACAATAGCCCATCCTGCCACCATGGGTGGTTCCAGACCCTCACCCAGCACCCTGCTGCACAGCCACCTTACACCCTAACCCAAACCACAGCCCTTCTTGCAGTGCAGAGGAGGTGGAGGAGGAAGTGGTTGCTGTGCTTTGGGAGGGCCTTCCCCGCCAAGCCCCCAGCCTCAAGGGTAGAAGTTGGTCTGGATGTGTCCAACCAGCAGCTCCTAGCCTGGCCAACTTGGTGCCAAGGGAAACTGGGCCATGGAGGTGCCCACTTGTGTCACAGGGTGAGGGCTGTGCCCATCCATCCTTCCCATGGTGATGAGCCCCTGTGTGACACCCCCCCCGCCCGGTGTGACAGTGTCCCCATGGTCCCCAGCGCATCAAGGAGGGGAGCATCATCAACCGCATCGAGACGGTGTGTGTGGGCGACAGCATCGAGGCCATCAATGACCAGACCATTGTGGGCTGCCGCCACTATGAGGTGGCCCGAATGCTGCGTGAGCTGCCCCGCGCACAGCCCTTCACCCTCCGCCTCGTGCAGCCCAAAAAGGCCTTCGGTAAGTGATGCAGGCCTCGTGTCACCCTGGCCCCGTGTCACCCCTGGGTGCCACCGCTCTCACCCTGGGGCTGGAGGGCACTGGGATCCTGATTCTGTGGGTGCTCCCAGCAATGAATGGGTGCCGTGAGCTTGTCCCTAGGACTGAACATCCCGTCACTCCCCAATGTGCCATCCCTGCACCTCTGTGCACCTCCCTCCTGCACCCATGGGTGCCCCTTGTGCCTGCCTTTCCCTTGAGCAACCCTCTTTGCACATGGTGTCCCCTCTCTTAGCATGTGAGGTCCCCATGTCCCTTGGACCTCGCTGCTCTGGGTCCTGAGTTGCTGTGGCCGAGGTGCAGGTGGTGATGCGGGGCAGGTGGGTGGACACACAACCTGCACCCTCATTCCCCCATCCCTGTCCCCCCTGGGATGCAGACATGATCGGGCAGAGGATGCGGAGCAGCAAGTGCGCGGCTGAGGGCCGGGTGGCCAGTGGGAAGGAGACGCTGCGGCTGCGGGCAACGGGCGCTGCCACACTCGAGGAGGGGGTAAGGGACACCGGGGCCACCTGTCTCGTGCCCCCGGAGGACCGGGGGGGACACAGCCCCCTGGACCATCCCTGCACCCATCATGGAGTGCAGAGCATCTCCCAGGGGTGTCCGGGCAGAGCCAGGCTGCCCCGTCGCGCTCTGGAAGCGGCTCTGGCCCCAGTGCCCTGGGTGCCATGTGGGGTCGGCGGTGCCTCTTGCCCACAGCCGAGTGCCGCGGAGGAGACAGCCGCCCGACGTGTGGACGACCTGCTCGAGAGCTACATGGGCATCCGCGACGGCGAGCTGGGTGAGTGCACAGGGACCGATGGGTGCCCATGGCGCCTGCCAACCATGGGAGCCCAGCGTCGGCCCTGCTGCGGGCACCTGCCCCCTGAGCCCTGCTGTCCCTGCAGCCTCGAGCATGGTGGAGACAGCGAGGGGCGCGGGCAGTGCCGCGGCGCTGGTCACCGGGCTGGCCGCGCTGCTGGGTGACTTCGCCTTCCCCGAGGAGTTCGTGGCGCAGCTGTGGGCAGCGGCGGGGTGCCACGAATAGCTGGGGGCAGCTCCCTCCTCGCCCTTGCGGACACCCGCAGGTGCCGAGCTGGCGCCTTGTGCGCCCCAGGCTTGGCAGGTGCCGCGCTGGGCACCGCACACACTGGCTCATTAAAGCACAGAGCGGACACACAGGGGGTCGTTCCTTGGGCGCCTGCCCTCAGCCCGGACCCTCCCCAGCAAACGGGCTCCCACGGCAGCACAAGCGACTTTTTTATTGCGGGAGGCTCCCAGGTGGCAGCAAGGAGCAGCTTGGTGACGCCCACCAGTCCCCCAGTGCCAGTGGGTCCTGGCACCTGCCATCCCACTGGGCTCC
>WBNA01000557.1:112518-124667 GCA_013398345.1 Nothocercus nigrocapillus
CCCTTCCTCCTTTCCTTTCTGCATCCCTGCCCCTTTCACCCTGATTTGGTGCCAGGTTCTCCCAGTGACACATCTGTGGTACCCAGTCCAAGGATGGATGACGGATGGATGGGCTGCATCTGGCTGGGATTAACCGTCCCCAGCTCCCGCGTCACCCAGCGTGGAGCCACCCATGGCTGTTGCCACAAGGCCCTAATCCCCCCAGCCGCTGTTTAAAGAAGCGCCATGGCAGCAGCTCCGCTCTGAGCCGGACCCTGGGCTGGGGCGGGGCCTTAGCACGGCCAAAACCCCTGGGGAAAACTGCCATCTTTGGGATGGGGATGGTGCCGAGCTGCTCGGGGGGAGCAGGCAGTGCTGGGGACATCAGCCTGGTGTCACCAAGCCCCTCCTGGCACCCATTTCTCCAGGCTGTTTGTATCCCTGTCTGTCCCCCCGCTGCTGGGGGACACGGTCCAGCACCTGGTGTCCTCTTTGCAATAGGTGCAACCAGGACACACCGTGGGGTGGGGGAAAGTGACACCCACAGCCGCCTTCAGCAGCTTTCCCGGCTCCAGCTGTTTCTCTAGGATAGCCCATGTCCCCACACGGGTCCCCACTGCAACTGTCCCTCGCACCCAACCCGGGGACAAGCCCAGGACGTCACCCCTGGCCATGGGTGTCTCTGTCCCCGGCATGAGCTCCAACCTCAAGCCCTGATCGGAGGTGAACACAGTGACTGCTGGAGCATCCAGCTCCCCTTCACCTCTGGCACCGGACTCAACGTCACAGAGCCGCGAGAGCAGGCTGGTTGCCGCCTTTGTGGCCCTCCACAGCACAGGCCAGCAGCCGTGGCGCTCGTCAGCACCCACAGCTGCTCCCTGGGGCTGGCTTCAGCGCTGGGATGGGGCCAGAGATTGCAAAAAGCCGGGCTGGGGCCATGGCCAGGCTAGAGCGAGCGGGGAGCAAAAGCGGAGAGACGGAAGCCAGCGGGATGCGAGTGGAACATGAGTGTGGCGTGTACCAGGAGCAAGTGGAGAGTGAGATGGGAGCGAGTGGGGAACGCACTGGGAGCCAGCCGGGAGCACAATGGGAGCAGACGGGGAGCGCACTGGAAAGGCACCGCCCGGCGCTTTCAGGATGGGAGCCGAGGGATTCCCGGCTGTGACACGAGCTCCTCTGGGAGGTGATAGGCAGGGCCTGGCTGCTGGTTGCCCCCTCCCTGCCTGCAGTGCCCCGAGAAGAGCCCCGTGTCCCCAAGCCATCCCCACCCTGGGGTGTCCCCAGCGCTTGCACCCGGCAGGGCGGCAGCTCTTGCGGGTGAATCAGTGGGGACACCCTCGTGCCGCGGTGCTGGCGGGCGGGCAGGGCGCTCTGCAGGGCCGGAGTGGCTCTCGCAGCCATCACTCACGCTAAGGAGACAGCCCAGCCCTTGTCAGCCCAGCGCTGTGGCCGAGGAATCCGCTCCCAAGAGCTCCTGCAGCAGAACAAGGCTTGGGGCCAGGGGGCAGCGTCCGCACCAGAGCCAAATGCACCCCCCCAAAACACTGGGATCCAGGGGGGATCCCGAGTGGTGGCAGCTTCAGGGGGAGTAGGAGGTCAAATGCTCCGAGCAGGGGATGGAGCCAGGGGCCACGCATTCCTACTGCATCCATAACCTGTCGGGTTCAAGGCTGCCAGATGTCCTGGAACAGCTCCTGGGCGGGGGGAGCAGGACCCAACCCTATGACACGGGCAGCCCCAGGAGCCATTGGGAGCACCTGGGCCAGGGCAGGGTCCCTCTCCAGACAGGGTGCCGGTTACCCAGCCCCACGCAGGGAGCCCGGAGCACCCAGCCAATCACGCTGCGGAATTCACTGTTTTTCTTGGAGATATCAAGAGCTGCTCCGGCCTGGGAAAGCGCCAGCCATGCACCTTGTCACGCGGCCAGAGACAGGCCCACATCCTCACCGTGACTGGAGCCGGGCACCAGGTGCTTCTGGACCCACGGGATGCACCCAGGCTCCTCCCGGCTCTGCAGGGATCCAGCCCCTCCAACCAGCCGGACGCCCCATGGCAGAGCTGGCTCCCGGTACGGGGGCTGCACAGCACTTAGAGTGAATGAAATATTAAAGAAATATCAAGAATTGCATCAAATATTAAACAGGGCGCACTCAGAGCCGAACCGCGTGGCAAAACGTGGCCACTTACAGGAAGAAACTCATGAGCTGCCGGGGCTCCTGAGGGGGAGGGGGATGGGGGGTGGGGATCTTCTTGGCCCATCTGGCGCTGCCCTCACAGCAGGATGCAGTAACCGGAGCCTGCGGAAGAGATGCCCTGAGCCCCTGGGATGGCCCCAATGGCAACGTCCCCAAAGTGTCTGCGACAGGACCTGGGTTTTGGCTCTGAACCGCAGCCAGAGCTTCCTCTGGGGAGACCCCCAAGTGGGGATGCGGAGGAAACACGAGGGGCGTCGCTGGGAGCCCGAGGCCTGGAGGAGGCCACAGCTCCTGCGTGAGGCATCGGTGGCGCAGGAGACACGTGCACTTGGTGCCTGTGCCCGGATGCTAAGGGGCTCGCTGGCAGCGCATCCCACACATAGCGCGCTTCCCCTGTTGGAAGCTGCTTCCTGCCCTCGCCACTTCCGAGGCTGGAAAGGAAAAGGGTGATGGGAAGGGTGCCAGGCTGCGCATGCTCCGGCGTCCTGGCCGCCTGCACTGGAGCTGCCCCAGTCCCGGCTCCTTATCAGCCCGGATCCTGTTCCGGAGCTGCCGCTTCCTGACAGGATAGCTCTGTGTGGGAACAGGGGCAGCCCCATCCCCATGTCCTAGTGCCTGCATCCCACCCAATGTCCCACTGGGACACTCAGCCCGGCACAGCCACCCTGCTCTCTGCATGGCAGATGAGCTCAAGGACGACGGCTCCGTTGGGAAGAGCAGGGGCCACGCCATGGGGACGGGGACATGGGGGGACCCAAGGAGCTCTGCAGACAGAAGGATCTGCTGCCAGGATGGCTGACATGGCCTGGAGGGGGGATATCCATGGGACAGCCAGGAAAGAGGACATCTGTGGTGATAGGCCACCAGGGACCATCTCAGCCAGATGTGCTGCCAGTACCCGTCTGCTCCTGCCATGTCCCTCCCCAGGGCCTGCGGCACCTTCCCTGTCTCATCTTGTCCCCAGGGTCCCAGGAGCAGAGGCAGCAGAGGGTGCCCTGTGCGAACGCAGGTGGTCAAGGGACACCCCTGGCCACCCTGGGATGCCACAGTCAGGTCCCCAAGGGCAGTGCACGGTGTCACTGTACTGGCAGCCCAGTCCCTCTGTGCCTTGGCTGCCACCTGGCCCAGTGCCCTTGAACGGAGCATTGCAGCATCCCCTGTCTTCAGAGCGGCCGCCCACTCACCCGACCAAAATAGCCCCTTTCCCAGCCCGGCCCAGCCCTTCCCAGCAACATCTCTTGGGCAGGGACAAGGTTTGCAGTGACACCAGCGTGGGGGTGGATGGGGGCTGCGGGGGGGATGTGCTGGCAGAAGCAGGATAAAAGCTGGGATAAATCCTGGCCCAAGGGGAAGGGTGCAAAGAAAGTCACAGTCCCTGGGAGGGATCCGGCACCTCCCGGCTTGAGACCCACAGCTTAAGCCTGGCTGCAGCCCCCTCAAAAGACAGAGCAAAGTGGGGGGCAGCTCAGCCCCTGATCCCATCTCTGTCCCGGGGGCCTCCTAGCTCCGGCTGCAGTGCTGGCTGCTCCCACAGGCTCCGGGGTCACCACCGCCCCACAAGGTCCCAGCTCTGGGGTCTCCTGTGCGGCCCAGGCGAGAGCGAGGAGGGCCCGTGGTACCCGGCGCCGCCGGCCTTGGCTGCTGCCCGGCCCCCCCGGCCTGGCCGTCCCTCCTCCCCAGGCTTCATCCCAGCCCGGGGGCCGCCCGAGCGCTCCCGGCCGCTCCATCCACCTTCCCCCCATCGGTGCCTCCTTCCACTCCCTCCATCTCCCCCCGCCGCCGCCCCCGGTCCAGCCCGTCGAGGGGCCACTCCGGCCGCTTCCCTCGGCCCGTTCCCCCGTCGCCGCCCCGGGACTTACCGCGCCGAGGCCGCCGTCGGGCCGGGGGGCGCCCTGGGGCAGCGCTGCTCGACTCGGCTCGACTCGCTCTGCGCGGCTCCGCCCGGGCCCGCCCCCCAGGGGGGCAGAACCGTCCCGATCCCCCCGGCCCAGCCCCAGCCCGGCCCGCTCGGGGGCCGCTTCCCCCCCGCCCCATCGGCGGCTCCGCGGCTCGAGGAGGGGGGGCAGCCCCGGTTTCCACCCCCCTGAGCAGCATCAGCCCGCGCTGAGTCAGCGCTGTCGAGCCCGAGGGGATGGTTCCGAGCCCAGATCCGACAGGAGCAGGAGGCCCGGGATGAACAGGATGAGCTGCATGCATCCGCCAGCCTCACCTGCGCTGGAGCGGTCACCAGAGTGCAGGCTGCATGGACGCCCCGCGCCCCTATCCGCCTGCCGCTATATTTAGCGGGGCCGCGCTCTTATCCGGGTTACTCACTTGTTTACAGAGCTGGATTCCAGCAGCTGGAGGGGGGGTCATTCCTGCGTGCCTCTGATGCCGCCATCCTGGGAGACCGGCACAGACGGGCCCAGATCGCAGCTCCCGCCTTGGCCACACATGTGCTGGACCCAGCGACAGGGGACGTCACTGCTGTCCCCACCCCGAATGCTGCCTGGCATCTCGGGGCCTGGGAACATTGCACACAAACCCATGGTGCGCAGAAGAGATTCCCAGGAAAAGGCTGGGGAAGAGTGCATTTGTCAGGCATGAGCGAGTGGGTGCCGCCCAGCAGCCTCCCTGGGCGGAGGGACTCCCTTTGCCATAGGTGTCCCCAAAACCCCCGGAGCCAACTGGTCATCCCAGAGGACATGACCTGCCCCGGAGTGTATCCAGGGGGTTTCCCAGCCCGGCATGTCTGGAGTGGCACCATGTTGTCACTGCGCTGGACTCACATGGGATGGCGCATCCTTGGGACTCCGGCACATGGGAACATGCCGGGATGCCCTCTTCTACCAGTAAGCCCCGGGCAGTGATGCCAGGGAAGCCGGAGTGGGAGGTCAGAGCTGCCCGGCTGCACATCCAGTTCGTTCTCCCCTTGCTCTGGAGGGGAGGATGCTGGTGAAGAGCCAGGAGGAGGTGGAAACCCAGCTGAGGAGCTGCTGGGGCCACCTCCGGGCACTCTCATGAGGGTGCCACCCAGGGGTCACTGTCCCTTCCTGCCACTGCACAGAGGGATGTGGGTGCCAGGGTCACTCACAGCTGGGAGGGTGGGACACCCGAGCCCCTCGGGGACTGGGAACCAGCCCCATCTCCTGCTCCGGGAAACCCCATCTGAGGCCAGGAGCTCTGCACCATTGGGTGCTCCAACCCTGCTGCACTGCTCTGCCTGCGGGGCGCCCTGGAAGCTCCTGTCACTTGTGGGGCTGCAGGGGATCTGCTCGGCCTTGCAGTGCTGATGAGGGCCAGATACAGTCCCAGGTGGGGGCTGGATCCCAGTGGGCACCCGCGCAGCAGGGAGGGCACCAGAGCCCCCCAACTGTGCTGGTTTTGTCTTTCCAGCCCCCAAAGGCAGCTCTGGCCTGACCTTCACCCGCTTCCTGCACCGCCCTCAGCCACCTCGAAATAACCCCCAGGCAAACGGCTCCACATGAGGCACAGGAAGCGGAGGCTGCGGGACATATCCAGCTGCAGCCTCTGGTCCAGCCCTGGGAAGTCTGGCAGGGGTCTCGCTGCTCCCCATGTCCCGGTGCTGCCACCTGTGGCCAGGCCAAGCACCTGGGGCTGTGTGGATGGGGGATGCTCCCCATGTGAGACCCCCGACAAAGGCAGCACCAGGGCTCAGTCCTGCCCAATGCAGCAAGGCCGGCGGCGAAGAAACCACCTGGCAGCTGCGCCCTTGGACAAGGCCAAGACTTCATGGAGGCTCCGCTCGGAGCTGTTACTCACAGACACTAGTAGAAGGTGCTGCTGGCTTCTCCCTGCACGCTGCAGCACAGCCCTGTCCTCATGCTGTCCCTGAGCTCCCGCTTCCAGTGCCAGGGAGACTCCCAGTTCAGCCTGTCCCCGCGCACACAGGAGCGAGAGCCACTCGGGCCCAAGGGGCAATGCTGCAGGGCAAGGAGAAAAGATTTTGCTCTGTGAAGTGACATCCTGCTCACATCTAATGCCTGTTTGCTGCTCGCCAACGAGGCTGACGCCCTGCAGGCCTCACTCCCTTTCATCCCGCGGCCAGGGTCAGGGACATGGCTGTGCTCCGAGTCCGGGGCAGCCGAATCCCAGCAGGGACGTGCCAGAAATGAGGCCCCGAGGGAGTGCACGGGGCCGGGCTGGGTCACAGCTCCAGCTGGGGAACATCCTGCTGGGAAGGGTCTGGCACAGCTGGTGGGAACCCAAATGGGGTGTCACAGCAGTGGGAAAGGCGTTACAGTGCTGGGGGGG
Source organism: Nothocercus nigrocapillus (assembly GCA_013398345.1). Taxonomy (NCBI): domain Eukaryota; kingdom Metazoa; phylum Chordata; class Aves; order Tinamiformes; family Tinamidae; genus Nothocercus; species Nothocercus nigrocapillus. The sequence goes on from WBNA01000557.1 coordinate 118,947, forward strand.
GGGGGGGGGGGGGGGGGGGGGGGGGGCAGTGCAGGGTTGACAAGGAGATCGCCCTCACCCCACACAGACCCCAAAGGAGGAGGGACAAGAACATAGAGTAACTTGTGAATGCTGTCTAGGATTGCCCCAAGGGGCTGCTGCGGTGCCCACCACAGTTTAAATAACCCTTGTTTATTTGTGTCCAAGTCCCAGGGTCCCTCAGAATACAAGGAAGGAGAAGAGGGAAAAGCCTCAGTGACAGCCTGTGCACAGAGCCAGGCAGAGGGGATGTCCTGGGATGTCTGAACAGGGAACAGACCCCTCTGCTTTCCCTGTACGACAGGGGCCCAGAGGGGAGCGCAGCAGCAGCCCCTCATCTCCGGTAGCGGTAACGCTTGAAGTGAAACCAGAGCTGGAAAATCCCATTGGCAAACTGGCAGCGGAAGCCATGCCGATGGGAATACTCCCACTCCCGGTTGACGATCTTGAAGGCAATGTCCTCGTAGGGTGGCCCAGCATGGAAGCGCAGGATGGCAAAGTCCTTGTTGTCCTGGCAGGCCTCCAGGAAGTACTCAGGTGTAGAGCGCTTGTCGATGAGGTCAGGGTAGAAGATGTTGAACTTGTAGCCCTGCACGATCTTAGGCGGGGGGTTGTCGAAGTCATAGTGGGTCTGGTTGTACTTGTTCCACTCGAAGCCTGTGTGCACGCGGTTGAAGAAGCGGGGCTTGCGGGGCCGGTACTTGTCAGCCCACAGATAGGCCTTGCCTGTGAGGGGCATTTCCACACTGAACTGCGCCTCATCTGCGCCCATGCCCTCCTTGGCCTTACGGAAGAAGATGTCGTCGGTGCTCTCGGTGGCATTGCCTGCAGGGAGGAGAAGCGAGGGCCGGTCCTACAGCGCCAGCCGGGCCCAGCTGCCAGGCATGTGGCTCTTGGAGGGCACCTGGCACCAACGGGTGCTGGGCAGGGAGATGGGGACACACTTGTGCCCTCGTCGTGGGCACTGCACTGAGTTACACTGGGGCACTCGGCCAAAGCACTTCCTACCTGTGCGCAGCCCTTTGAAAGGGCTTCATGGTGGCACTGGGAATTGGAAAGGCCCCAATTCGGGAAGCAGCAAAGGAAGGCAGCAACCTGAGGAGCCTTTCCCTGCTCCCAGGCCAGGCCACAGTTCCCTTCATCACCCACGGACCCCTCTGCCCAGTTCGCTGTGGATGGGCACTGCAGACCCAGCTCTTGTAGAGCTCCCCGCTCCAGCCCCACAAGCCCAGAGCACGTGCAGGGCCCAGCTGCACGACACCCACCCGTGACCTGGAGCTGCTGGCGCAGCAGCAGCAGCCGCTGCAGATCCTCCTCAGCCTCCACCACGTGGGCATCGAAGGGCAGCTCGGTGGTGCTCATCAGCCGGGGGCTGTACTTGCCCGCGTCGTAATCGTCCAGGCTCTGCTGGATCAGGTCCTCCTCCATAAGCACGGCTTCTCCCTCCGCATCCCCCTTGGCCTCTGTCTCGGGCTCGGCCTCCACCTCTGAGGATGGTCCTGGCTGCACTGCCAGGGTCTCCTCTGGCTCCAGCCTGGGGGGAAGAGAGAAGAGATACCTAGGACGGAGATGGTACCCTCAGTTCTCTGCCCCCCTGAGGTTTGTCTCAGGGAGGATGGGAGCACCAGGCTGTATTGGCCCTCCTGGTCTGGGAAGGTCTAAGGCCAGGGCACAGCGGGTGCCCACAGAAAAGGCCTGGCTGGCCACGCTGCCCCAGGAAGGGGCTGGGTACCTGTCGCTGGGGGAGGGCGGCTCCCTCTTGATGATGGGGAAGAGTGGCTCGCTCTCCACGCCCTGCTCCTGCTTCAGCTTGTAGAGCTTCTGACGCAGCACGTCCTGGTGCCGCTCCCGCAGCCTGCGGCGAGAAGAGCTGGCGTGTCAGACCTGGCCAGGCCACTCTGTGCCAAGACAGTGCCCAGGGCTGCACCAACCTCTGCAGCAGGTGGAAACTGGTTGGGTTTTGTACAGCAGCTGGTCCCCTACAGAGACCTCACTGCAAACATAACCCTTTGAGAAGGGACCGAGTGTCCAGCCAGGCTTCTCTCTTGGAGAAAACAGTCAGCTTTGGAAAACCTCCATGAGCGACTCCAGGACTGTGTCCCTGCCACACTGCTCCTGGCAGGTCTGCACTGCTCCCTGCCAGGCCCCTGGCTGACGGATGAGTCCCTGCTCTCACCTGGCCCGGGCCATATAGGCCTTCAGCTGCTGCAGCAGGCTCTCCCAGTAGCCAATATCAAGATTGGGGCCTCCCACTCGGATCTTGCTCTCGATGCCTTGGTAGAGCACTTGCAGCTGATTGTACGTCTTGCCCTTGAACACGGACTGCACATCCGAGCTGACGGAAGCATTGACGCCGTCACGACGCTCCCCTGCACACACAGGCAAGGATGGTTGGTCAGCCCACGCTCACCCGGGCAGTCCTGGCTCGCACTAAACAGAGCAAGGTTGGACCCCAGCAGAAAACAGCCCCCAAATCCACATCCTCTATCCAGCACTTCCTCCAGCAGCAATCAGGGAACCTCCCCCCTAGGCTGAAAAGGGCAAACCCTGTGCCCCATTTTAACTACTCCGCCCATAGCCTCCCGTATCCACCTGTGCTGTGGGCTCTACCCTCCCGCTCACCAGCTCCTCCTTTCCCCGAGGCCTCCAGTTTGCGCAGCTTGGCTATCTCATCCTCCGTGATGATCGTCATGTCCCTCCAGAAATCCACGTTCTTGCCTTGCTCCAGCTCCATGTAAACCTGCAGGCAGGGGAACAGCACATCAGGCATGCGGACCATGGGTTGAGGGAGGGAGCGGAGATAAAGAGAAGGACAAGGCAGAGAGCCTCGACACAGCAGCCTCGCACCTGGATATCCTCCACCAGATCCTCCATGTCGGACACGGTCAGGCCGTTCAGGAAGGTGTAGGGCTCGTGCATCTCCACGGCCAGGTCGTCGTCCTCCGCGCTGATATACTTGGCCAGCAGGTCAATGGGTTTCGCCCTCCCATCCCGAATCCGGATCTTAGAGCTGGGTGAAAGCCGAGGGACCGTGAGCGATGCCTGCGACGCCCGGCTGCCCAGCACGCCCCGCAAGGCCGGCGCCTACCGCAGCTTGGCCTGCTGCAGGTGGAAGTTATCCTCCTGCTCCTCCCATGTTTTGAAGTGTTCCGCTTCTTTCTCCCGCTGCAGCATCTCCAGTTCCTGCTCTCGCATGGCCTTTTCCCGCTCTCGCTCAAGCCGCAGCTGCTTCACCTGCTCAAGAGTGTGCAAAGCATGAGGCCGCAGAGGCTGCGACACCCACGGAGGACATGCGCCCCTGGAGGTGGCCTCGAATACTCTCATGGAGCTGCTTCAGCCCCAGCAATTGGTCCCAGGCTCCCCAGAAAGGCACAAGAGAAGCGGGGCTAGGTGGGGGACGGGTGCGCATTGCCAGCCTGACAGGGGGCAGGGCAAGGACAAAGAGCCTCAGCACCTACCCTGCGGCCACTCGTGACCTGGCACTTGCCCTCCCTCAGCACCTCCCTAGTTGGTTCAGCCCCAAGAAAAGAGCTTCCCTGAGGAGGTCACAAGTGTGACACCCCTGTCCCCGTCCTACAGCCTGCAGATAACCTCTCCTAGAAGGGGGAGGCGACTTCCAGGTGTCGGACCAGGAAAACCAGGCTGTCCACGGGAGGGAGCACAGTGTCCGTTCCCACCTTCTGCAGCTCCAGACGATTGTCCTCCTGGATTCGCTTGTTCCTTTCCTTCAGGTCCTTCTCATCCAGGTGGCTGATCCCCTTCTTTTCCAGCGCCTGAAACCAAACAGCCAAGAGAAACCATGAAACAGAGTAGCCTCTGCGGCCTCTCACAGGGTGGCAAATGCCACCACACCCACCGTCCCTGCTGCCGTGGGAAGCTTCGAGCCTGGAGCTCCCTCGCTGAAGTGCTGCTTCTGCAGCCTCTCAACAGAACCAGTCCCAGCCAGAACCAAAACTCGCCGTGCACCTGATGAGGGGCAACACGAGCACTGACCGCCCCTCAGCATCCTGTAGCTCCAGATCCCCTTACCTTGTGCCCTCACCTGTGGACATTAGTCTTTAAAAGTCAAAGGGAAAAAAAACACATTGAACGATCAGAAACAACCGCCCTGGGTGACACCTTTGCCCTCTGTCACTGCTTTTAGCTTTTCCAGTGTTCCCACTCTATGGAACATCCCTGCTTGGCACCGCGCTGTCCCATCCTGCAGCAGTCACACAGGCACATTGTCCCCTGGGAGGACAGCATGCGGGAGGAGTGCTCACCTTGCTCCAGATGAAGGTGCCCAGCAGGTTGTTGTCCCCAAAGGGGTTGTCGGTGTTGGTGTAGCCCATGTACTCCTCTCCCCACCCCATCTTCTCCCGCTTCTTCCTCTCCTTAGCTTCCTTCTTGGCCAGGCGCCGGGCCCGCTTCTCTTCGGGCGTTTCCAAGGCTTTCATGAGCGCAGCCTGTTTCTTCTTCTCCTCCTTCAGCCTCAAGCGCTCCTGCAGGCTCAGCTGCGGCAACTCCTCCCTGCCCTGTGACCGTGGCGGGGACGGGGATGTGACCGAGGACACGGAGGATGCGGAGCTGCCTCTCCGCCTGCGCGTCTCCCGGCTCCGCGTTCTCCTCCTGCTGTGCTCCCTCTCCGAGCCTGAGCTGGAAGAACAGCCCCGGGACCGTGAGCAACGTTTCCTCCGGCTGTTATGGTGCCGCTCCCGACTTTCGCCCTTCTTCTTCTTCCATTTTTGTCTGTCGTCTCCCACGTCGGAGCTGGGGGAGGGGGTTAAAAGTAACGCTCGGGTTCAGAGCTGAGCACGGGCTCCAAACGGGACCGGGGCCTGGCTGGACGCGCCTGGGCCAGGGCAGCTCCCGGTGAAGGCCCTGCTTGTTCGGCCTGGGACCTGCCGGGCCGCTCTGCGGCTGCGAGGGGTGGGGTTCGGCCGTGCCCGCGACGGGTCCGGCCCAGCGGCCAATTCGGGACGGCGGGAGCTGCCGCGGATCCAGGGCGGCACCGGGACCTGCCCCGTGCGAGGAACCAGTCCGGGAGCCCCGTTCGCACGAGGAACCGCTTCCCCCCTCACCGCGAGCTTCAGCGCCGACAAGGCCGCAAAAGAAACGTTCGCAGGGGAGCCTCTGTCTCCCCGCCCCAGCAGCCTGGACCCAACTGCGACCAGGTTCCCGTTCCCTCCCCCTGCACTCACCCGATGCTCGGCTCCCGGCGACGCCCCTCACTGCGACTGCGGCTCCGACGCCGCCGCCTCTCATAGCTGCCGGACACGGAGCGCGAACGGCCCCGATCCCGACTACTATCCCGATGCCGCCGCGCGGGGCTACGCGACCGCGAGCCCATGGGCACCCCTGGGGGCCTTCACCGCCTCCCGGCACGTCACGAGCTGCCCCGGCGCCGCCTGCCCCGCGCAGGCGCAAACGGGCGGGCGGCGCAGGCGACCGCGGAGGCAGCCTCGGGGCGAGGCCCCCGGCGGCCGCAGAGGGCGGGGACGTGGCGCTTGAGGCTTCGTTCTCGGTTCGGGGCTTCCGTTCGCGGTTTCCAGTCGCGGCTCCGCTTCGCACCGAGCCCGGGGAGGCGACGGCGGGGAGCGCGGTGAAGGCACGAGGCAGGCTCGGGCTCCGTGTACCACACAGAGCACAAAATGCTTTATCACGGCGCGAGGACACAGAGCATCGAGTTACAGTTCTCTGGAAAAACGGACTCCCAACAGGAAA
>WBNA01000557.1:124827-161834 GCA_013398345.1 Nothocercus nigrocapillus
AAAAAAAAAGACCCCAGCTTTGCCGGCAGCACGTTCCCCCGGGGCCCCCGAACACAGGGTGCACACAGGGCAAACGGGTTACAGGGCGCATGGGTGACATGGAGGGGACGGGGATGCTCCCCTGCCACCCCCCCCGGCCTCCGCCCTTCCCTTCGGGCAAGAGCACGAGCTGTCCGGGAGGATGAGGAGGAGGGGGATGAGGAGAAGCTCCAGCTGCGTGTAGGGACCAGGCGAGGGCTGGGGGTGTCCGAGCCCCCCGCATGGCGGCCAGGACCCTCTGGCTCCCCCGCCTTCCCACTTGTGCCACCCCTTCAGCACAGAGTAGAGCTCTGCTCCCTGCACTGATGTCACACCGAGCTCAGCTGCCCGTGACGCCGCACGGACCGCAACATCACCCTAGAAGAAACCTCATGGGGAACCTGGCTGGGACAGGGAGCTGTGGGGCTCCCTGTGCACATGTACCCCCCCACAGGAGGGGGACAGGGCCACTGGCTGCTCAGCTGCTGGCACCAGTCCAAGCCAAGCGCTCCCCCAGCCTGAGCAGGGAGCCAGGCCCAGGCCAAACCCGCACACAGGGCCGAAGGCCACCCTGGGTGACAGGTGCAGAGGGGCCGCGGGGCCTCCCTGCATGGGCAGGGACAGCAGTGAGATCCCTGCAGGGATGCCGCAGCTCCAGGGGTGAGCGGAGGAAACTCCTAGCAAAGGAAGCAGGTGCAGCTCCACGCACGGATGTGGGAGCAGGGCAGGAGACGTGCAGACCAAGGACTGGTCAGGACTTGCGCTGCCCCGAAAGGGGTCGATGCTGCTTCCTGGGGACTCTTCCCTACTCCTTCCGTCCTGCCATTCTGCTCCAACCTGCCCCAGGGAGCAGGTGCAGCAGATAGGAGCTGTCCCCAATACCCAGAGCTGTCACCCCGCTCCCCCGGGGCAGCAAGGATCCACAGGCCGAGTGACGGACAAAGAACAAGCTTCCAGCTCCGAGGTCCAGGCCCTACAGGACGCAGAGCTTTGGCACTTCTTGAGCACAGAGGTAACTGCATGTGCAGCACACGCAGCCTGTGCAGGCTTGGAAAGGGGTAGTTGTCATTTCAGAGCAGTAGCTCCCTGAAGAAAGACTCCTAGGAAGGTCCTCTCACATTGGCAGAGCTGTCCTAGTCCCTTTGCACATCCTTGTGGGATCAAGCCCATGGGACCAACCCGAGGCTGAGAGCTTGTATCTCCAGCAGACTCGCTCCAAAGTCCTCTGTGTTACAGAACCACACGCACAAGAATTGTCTCAAAAAGCTGGGACACCTGAGGAAGGACAACATTTGGGATGAACATACTGCAAAAAATAAAAATGAAATAAAATGGCCTGGGCTTCCCACCGCGTTGGGGACCAAGCATAGCTTCACCCTGCAATATTCATCCACTGACATCCTTTGCTTCCTGCACTAAGGCCGAGCAGTGTCAGACACCTTGAAATAAGGGGAAGGGATAAAGTTTCAGTCCCTGCTCTTAGACAATGAAAGATGCTCAGTTTTAGCTGAGGAAAAACCCCCCAGCCCATGATGGAGGTGGTAGCAGAGCAGGGGGGGCTCTGGGGTTCGGCCAGTTCTGGCAGCCTCCTAGACTTCTCCCCAGAACTGTGTTTTTTCCTGTGCAGAACCCGAGAGTGGTGTTTTAGGATGCAGCTCCCACTGGCCTCTTTCCTCCCAGCGGCTGCTCTATGCTTCCAGAGGAAAAGAACAACACCGTTTTACACCGTTTGAAGCTTCTTGCTTGCAGTGCTGGGGCGGGGAACTCCATACGGATCCCGTGTCTCGGGCCCTTCAGCGGAGCACTGCCCAAGCACTGCTCACCCCGCCGCTTGCGCTCGCCACTAACGTGGGATGTGCTGGTTTAAGAGCTGCCAATGAGACAATCATGGAGCAACACTCCTTGTGACGTGAACGGTCTGTCAAGTAGCTACTGAATGTGGAGTTTCCTTAGATTTTTGATAGACTACTCTGGTAAATAGAGGACTAGATCTAATGGCAGCAGCTTGCAAGAACCCCAGTCTGTCCTCGAGAGCAGAACAGCCCACAGGCTTGAGCACCTGCAGGTGCAGGGTGCGAGGTTGGGTCCCTGCTGCTGGGCAAGGAACCATCTCAGCTCGTGAAAGTCCTCGCCACGTTCACCACGGGGCAGAGAGGAAGAGCTTCCCACCAGCCCAGTCACCTTCTGGGGCCTGAATTAACCTGACCCAAGTGGAGGACACATCAGAGGGCACGGAGCCCCTAGAGCAGCATCCCACTTCCATGCTCCTCCACAAGGAATCCTGAGGATGGATTGAAGAGGGAAAGATGCAAATGGAGAGACCTTTGACAGTCTCTCTGGAGCAAGGCCTACACGCTAGACCCAACTAGCTCCCGCTGCTCTAAAGGATTTCTCCTCCCTTGGGGGAGGAGAGGGGGATCGCTGGGGAATTGAAGACACTGCCACAACGCCCTGCACACAGCAGTGTTCAGGACCAGGCTTATCCTGCTGGTGACACCCGCTTCTCATCTCCATGCCCCTCTGAGAGCAAACCTTCCACAGCACAGACATCCAAAGCAGCAGTTTTCCAACAGGCAGCATGAGTCTCCCAGCATTTTGTCCAACAGAGAGTCTGTGAACACGACAGAGCCTGGCGCAATCCAAGGCCAGGTTTCCATCTGTACCTCTAGCACGCGGACGCGTCCCCCTGCCCGCCCTGAGGGAGGGAGGATACGAGTGAACCCAGTGTTCTGTGACCCTGATTGGTCATCCATCAGATCCACCCATGAACACACGCGGTGCCAAGTGGCTCCAGTCAGATGCAGTGTCCGGCCAAAGGCCACGTGGGGCTGTGCAGACTCGGGAATCCTCCATGCAGTGATGCTGCTCCACGGGGATGCACAGTTCTCCTCTGTCCATGCCCGGCCCCGGGCAGCAGCCTGGAGTGGACGTTGGTGCAGCGGGTGCAGGACAAAGCGCGGACGCCGAGCACAGGGGCCGGGGTGACACAGAGCAGCAAAGCAGAAGCCATCGTGACGGCTGGGGCCACCACATCAGAGAGTCAGGAAACATCAGCTTCCTCCACACAGTGTTACAGACAAGAGAAGTCACTAGCGATTCTGGAATCCAAGAAAACTGGCAGGGCTGCTTTGGACTATTGTAACATGGGAGTGATTCTATTCAATGGCCTTTAATACATTGCATTTACATAGCACCTTTCATGCCAGGGTGTAAGTGCTTTAACGGAAGTGGGTACCGCACACCCATTAGCACAGGGCAAACCGAGGCACAGATCGGTTACGTGACTTGCCTTGGGTCACCTGGCCAAACTGTGGCAGAGCTTGGACAGCCTTAACCCTCTTGACTCCAGCTCTTGCTTAGACCATGCTCAAAGGAAGCCGCTCTGGTCCCTGCCCTCCCCAGCACTGTACTCCTACAAATTCTCCAGTGACGTCTCACGCTCTTTTCTGATGCACGAATATGTGACAACCCAAAAAAAAAAAAAAAAAAAAAAAAAAAAAAAAGTGCAGTAAACTAAATGTTTAAAAAAGCACATTTGTGCTGTCTCTGTGCAAAGATAAAGGAAATAAATACATGATTAAAAAATAAAAAGGTTCACAGTATCACACATGGGTAGGTAGCTATGGTAGTGCACATTTGGAAAACACTGTGTAACTACCCAGGATTCTCGACACGCAGCTGGACATCTCCGCTGGGAGCTGCGGGGGAACAGGTGGTTTCTTTGCTGCCCACATCTGGGGTAAGTAGAAATACATGGTTAAGTTTTGTTCCGTTCTGAAATGCAGTGCCTGGGATCCTGCAGTGCAGCAATACTGGTGTCAGGAAGCTCTTCCCCATCCCGCTGGAACGGCTGCCTCAACGAAAAGGGAACACATCGACCTGCAGAGGGAATCGCTGCTCTCTGGGGCTTCTGTGTCTGCATAGAGATTACTGCAAGAGGCAGAGAGGAGAGAGTCAATGCACGAGCTCTGCGGTCAGCTAGATCTGAGCCCAGCTAAATCCCCAGAATCAAAACTAATGCAAAGAGACAAGCCTGCTTGTTTTGCACCCTCCGGTAATGACAACACCACCGCAGCACTTCAGATCCCCAAGCTCTCACTGCACTGATGGGTTCAGGACGAGCCAGAAGCGCCGCTGAGCTGAGCTGGGGTCTCGGCTGCAGCCTCCATGAGCTGCGGTGCAGCAGGCTCTGCCACAGCCGTGTGAGAACCCCCGCCGCACAGGCCACGTATCCCTTGAGCTACGAACGTGACCCCTGGGCACCCAGCACACATTGCTCATACACTTACTGTATCGCTCTCCTCATCGGAGACAGAGTGGAGCTGGGCGCTATAGTGGAGCGGGGAGTAAACCCAACTCCTCTCGTCTGTCGGCTGTCAGAGTGGCCAGAGACGGCGGGGAGAATGCAAGGAGAGCAGCAGCAGAGCAGGGAGCAAAGGAGAGAAGAGGAGAAAATAAAAGGAGAAAAACAAAAAGAGCAGGAAACAACACAGTAAGAACAGCTCTCCACGTGGAGGGAGAGAACCGAGCTCAGCACCAGGTGTCAGCGAGGAGCCTTCCTCGTCCTCGGGATGTCCCTGCTCCCCACCAGCTGGGACAGCAGCTCGGGCAGCAGATCCTGCTCCGGCTACAGTGGGAGCAACACAACCTCCCCCCAGCACCTACCAGGGCAGATTTTAGGGCTTTGGAGGTGCTGGAGAAAGCAAGACAGATCCCTGCCACATCCTCACCCTCATCAGAGGGGATAAGACAGAGCAGGCACTAGTGACTTACCCGTGGGCAGCGATAGAGGGCTCAGCTCCTGCCCCCCCAGGCCCGTCTCAGCTCACAACCCCATTCCCTGAGCCCTTACAGGGCACGAGCTCTCAGCTCTTGGGGTCCAAGAGGGCTTTAGGGAGGATCCTGTTTGCGGCGCCTTTCCCCTTCCCTGCAGACCAGGCAGGGAGGCCCATGGGCCTGTTAGCTCACAGTGGATGGTGGTCACAGAGAGAAGCCAGTCAGTCAGTGATGAGACTTTTGTAGACGGTGGCGAGATGGGAATGGGTACAATGGAGACAAAATACAAGTGAATCATGGACAGGAATGTGCACCTAGAGAGCCGTTTCTCACAGCACAAGGCAAAACACATCTGAAACAACACAGAAACCCAGGCAGGGCCGAGGCTTGGGGTCCAGTGGTTCCCAGGTTCCCAGTGGTTCCACTGTGGAGCAGTTCTGGCTGCTCTAGAAGTGTGTCCAGCTCAGAAGGAGAGAGCAAATCTCCCATTCAACTGAGCCAAGGCTTGCAAAGGAAAGGACTGGAGGGTACTTGGAAGCAACCGGGAAGGTTCCCAGCCCAGGAACCAACAGGAGCTTTCTGGGATGTACAAGAAACTACAAGAAGCCAGAGGAGCTTTGAAGCACTGGACTCTACATGCTGAACCCTAACAATAATTATAGCTGTGTTAGCAGCTGGAAGGAAGGAAAAGAAACTCTTGCCTGAAGCTTCTAGGGCTCTGTTAGAGATGAAGGAGTGCTCAGCACCACACCGAGCCCATTGTGCACCCTGTTTCCACCTACACTGACTGAGCTCCATGCTCCAGCCAGGCTCTTTCAAAGGCTTTGGGCAGCCTAGATGGGGGCAGAGCAAGAGCTGCAAACCCAGCACGGAGCTAAATGTCATCTAGGACTTGGAAATGACCCTCCCAGTGCTGGGGCAGCCAAGCCCAGCAGGCGAGGGTAGGAAGAGCTGTGGAGAGAGGCTGTTTGCCCGCCTGGGTACAGTGAACTTCTCAAGCCGTCAGCCAGGCCAGGGAGCAGGTTATGAGCTTTGCCCCTGCTTGCCCATGCACCTTGCCCACCCCAAGGCCTCTCCACCACTCCTTGGTTCCAGACAGGCAGGGAGTGACAGCACCACAGGACACAAACCTCGTGCTGAGACCCTGATAACACTGTCATTACCTACCAAGGAAGGTATCGTCCCTCTGCAAAACTGTGAAGAGAAATATAACCCAGAGCAGCCTGAGCTCTGGATTCAGCCCCTAAATGCTGAACTTCCCCTCTGCATCTTTCAGGGGACAAAGGAAAATCCTTATAGCTTGCAGAAAACCTGCAGTGAGGAGGGAGCAGGAGTATCCCCCTGGCAAGGACTGTGGAGCAGAAACTTTCCCTAATCCCAGCAGTGTCTCTCAACTCCTTTGGTCTTAAAAGCTGGTCAGTGTCCCAGAAAGCAGGGGAAAAAAAAAAAAAAAAAAAGACGAGCCACAGACCTAAAAGGCCATATTTGTAACCACATTTTTATCTACAAAACATTTTGCAGGTCTCTCTGGAGCTCAGTTTGACTTCCTGGGCTAAGGGAGCTAAGCCTAACAGTACCTCAAACATACAGAGGTCTCTGACCTTCTGGCCAAGTCTGGTGCCAGCAAGTTTGTCCATGGGCTAGATGACACTACATCATCTATACACGATATATATAATGATACTATACTATCCCATGCCAGGAACTGTGTCGCTGGCCTGAAGACAAGTGGGGCAGAATTCTCATTTCTTCAAGATCCTACTTGAGATCCACTTGTGGATTTCTTTCCTCTGCTTCCCATTTTTACTGGACTATCTCCTATCCACCCAACACAGAACCAGGACATCCAAGGGACGTGGAGCTGCGAGCCCCAGTGTTTCAAAGCTGCAGCTCTGCTCCCCTACGTGCTAGTGTGTTCACTTACAGTCCTGGAGGAAAGCGAGGTGGTTCGGAGTCTGCGCTGGCGGGGAGAGTAAACCCAGTACCTCCCATCGGTGAACTGGAATGGCCCGAGGGCAAGTGAGGTGAGAAAGGAAACAGAGGAGAAAAAGGTGATGTGAAAGACAGGATGAAAGAGAAAGCAAAACGAGGGATTGGGCAACTCCAGGCCTGAAAGGATGGCCAGGCAGGAAAACCATGCATGGGAAAGCAGCCCCGGTGCCCTGCACAGGCTTGCTCCTTTATGCCCCCATGAGTGAACAGCAGGGTAAAGCGCTTTCCCTTCCAAAGTAGATTTCTAGAGACCCCAGTCCCCTGGGACTTGCCATATTCTCTGCATGCAGCCTCTCATCATTGCTCCGGGAAGGCTCCAATAGAGCAGCTGTAGTCTGAGCCGCACTGCACTCAGCTGCAGCTTCACTTGAGTGGCAGTTCAAGCCATTTTCCAAAAAGAGCGACCATGGGAACCCAAATCAGCTTTTCCCTTCATCCCAGCAGCGGGGGAAACACTCCACAGCACACAACATACATTTAATGCAAAACTCAAGGGCTCAGATGAAGTATGAAATGCTGATGAGCAGTCAGTCATGCTCTCTGTGAGCACATGCTGCACACAGACGACTTCCTCCAGAAAAACAGCAGCCCTAGAAAGTCGGGAGGAGTCCATATGCCCAGGGATGGGAGGGAGAGGAGCTGGCCCTTGCTAGAAGACACTTGCCAGTGGAGCAGGCAGTATCTGCAGGCAGCTTGCACACAACTGCCGTCCACAGGCAAAGAAAGAGCAGCCAGTGTTAAAGGGAACTGTTTGCATTTTGAACAGCATGCATAAAACCCAAAACAGACAAGCTCTTAAAATGGTGCTGATTCCTTCTGCAGCTTCCATGAGCCTCTAAATGACTCAACAACGAGTGAACAGCTCTGCAGCAGTCATGCAAGCGCAGGACAAGCCAAATGTTGCTGTTTTTAGGTTAGCCTGAAGGAGCTTATCACAGGGTTCAGCTCTGCTCTGCTGCCACGTATCCGACAGCAATGGGCTGGAGCACGGAGGAGCTGACCAGCTCTTAGGGAGAAGGTTCCAGTGCCAGGATATGGGGAAGAGCTGCCACAGGACAGACCCTTAACCCCTCTGGTGCCCAAGGGACAGGATCATGTCGCTGAGCTCCTCTCCAGGCTGCAGAAGCTGCTCAGGCATTGCGGGTGCTGACTGAGGAACCCAGCCCCAGGCTCCACCGCACTCTGCTGCCAACCAACCTCACTTACTCCCTGTCTCAGTACTAGATTTCCACTGCATCATCTAATGCACCTGCCTGCAGGGAAAGGAAAAGCCAAAGTTCACCACAGCCTGAGGTCAACCCTGCTGCAACAGCCTCTGTCCTGGCTCAAGGTTCTGCTGTGTGCCTAGGGAGGGAAGGAGATGCACCCTGGCTCATCCCGGGGTGAACACGCTGGCCTAGCAAAGCCTGTCCGTGCTGGTGCGTAGCATGTCTAGCTTCACCTGCATCAGCAGTGTCACCCATTTGGGCCCCATGACTTGCTGCTTTGAGTGCTTCAAGGGTTAATCCAGTTCCCTGGGTTCAAAAACCTGTCCAACATTAAGATCTTGAGGTGCTTGACACAAGAATGGCCTAGGGTAGTCACTGCCCTTGCTCGCCTGTGGAATTCAGACCATCCATTCATGTTACACCCCTAATAACCAGGCAGAGAAGGTATCTTACAAAGTATATATCTGTGACTGGCACATCATCTTCATCGGAGGCCTGGCTGGCTGGTTCGGAGGCCTGGCTGGCCGTCTCCACCTCTATCGTAGCTGCGCACGTGACAATGGCACAGGCTGACGCGGCTTCTCTGGAAGGGGAAGAAATGACAGAGTCCAGTCATTGTGATCAAAAAAGCAGCAAGCAAGACTGATTTACTACACAGATGCCCCATTTCCACATCCAGAAGGATCGCATGAGGACAGGACAGAAGCAGCACAGCTCAGCAGTCTAGAGGAGCACCTCTCTGCAGGAAAGGTGAACCTAACCAAGCCAAGCCAGCTCCAAGCACAGAACCCCACAGATTACACCACACAGAGCAGGGCTCTGCATCGCTGTCAAACCCTCACTCACTCTTTCTCCTCTTCCTCGGGAGCTACAATCTCCACATCACACTTGGGTTCCAGCTCGATACTGATCTGCTGAAGCTCTTCTTCAACCCGCACCTCCTCCTGTGACCTGGAAAGCCGAAGACACACAGACCCAATTGTTTAGTTTGGCACTACGCCATCTCTACTCGTGCACAGTTCTCAATATTAGGCCAGGATAAATCATCCCGGAACCTCTCACACCACAGCTGACCACAGGTGCGAGCTGTGCTGCTCTGCTCAGCACATGGCAGCTGCTCGCAGCATGATGCTCACAGCAGGGACCGAGCCATTGACTGCAGCTCAGGACTTCTCAGGATTGAGATTTCAGATGACCCAAATTCCCAGACAAAAGGGCCAGTCCCTTCAAATTGCAGCTCTTGAAACCACAGAGGGAGAAAAAGAGGACAAAAAGAAAGGGATTAGGTTGCCAGCACTGCACAAAAGATGGGTAATGTCAAATTGGACACGGGAGGAAAAGGGAGAATTGGTCCCTGGGGAAAACCTCTCTGCCCAGAGATACCCTGGTGTCCCTCAGCAACTCAAGGGCCAAAGCCTCTGACCTCTTCTGAAGCTCCTACCATATCGAGCTGCTCCAGCATCAACACAATATTTTTATGCATGATCAGGAGCCGTTTGCCTTCAATTTAATGTCCCGGGCTATTAAAGTAATTGCTTAGGTTAGTGGGGCTGGTTTTAGAGCCCCCATGGGAAGGAGGAACTGGCATTAGCCGAGCCAAGGGAAGGAGCTGCGGGTTTGGAGCTCTGCGCGCTGCTCCGTCCCTGGCCAAGCAGGGAGCCAGAGCCAGCAGGCGGCAGCCCTGCTCAGTGCCGGGACGTGCCAACGCCTGCCACCTCTTGCAGTGGTGGCTTTCAGAAACGCGCAGGGAATTCCCCAGCAGATTAAAATCATTCAGAGGTGTGACACATTCCAGGCTTGAGAAAATTGGATAAGGGCTTTTTCACTGCAGCTCAGGAATGTAAATTCCCTGTGAATCATGTGTTAATAGTTTTGTTCTTGCAGTGGCTTTCACCAGGGGATCATGAAGCCCTTTACAAATATGCAGGTCTCTGCTCCCCTAGAAGTGAAACACACAAACAGTAGCACCAGAAATGAAGACACAGGGTGAAAAAAAACAACCAACCAACCAAAAAAAGAAAAACAATAAAAACAACATCACAACACCAAAAGACCCATCTATAAGGGGGCTGTTACTGTGGCGAGTCTGTGATAGACACATCTGTCCCCGAGGAAATGATCGAGCTCCCTGTATTGTCCAGGGACAAGTACTTCTAGGACACGATTCACCTGGCCTGTTTTTGGGTGAGCAGTTGCATCTGACAGCGACTCCCTCCATTAAGTACAAAGGAAGCATGGAGCAACTCAGACCCAGATGCAGCTTTTGGCTTGACAGGTCCCATCCGAGGTGCCCGAGTTTAAGCCTCCGATTTGCAGCACTTTCAGGCAATGAATTGTGCAGGAGGTGAAATACGTCATGGGTTGCATTAAAAATTAGAGCGACATGTCTGCGAGGTGCTGCAAACTGCCATTTCACTAAAGCGCCAGATATTGATTGCAGAAAGAGGATGTGAGTCTGCCCAGCAGCTCCTCTGGCTATGGCATAGCCCCCAAAAGAGTGTCTGGAGTGCATTTCAAAACCTGGATCTAAAATATCTACAAGATATCCTAGGAAGCCATGGCACAGAAAAAAAAAGAAAAAAAAAAAGAAAAAAAAAAAAAAAGAAAAAAAATGCAGGGTCCTCATTCAGATTCCTCTGACACACAGGTAATGGAATCAGTTTTACTGTTGTGAAATTATACAAGCTAATTATATGATATGCACTTCTAAATCCAGACACCTCTATAATTTTTGTCACGCTTCGGTGCTGTGTTCAAGCCACCTTTTACAGGTGATCTCAGAGACCTGCACCTGATGAAAATTCTGTATAAAAAATGGGAACATTTGAAGGCATGAAGTTCATCATGCCATAGAGGACCACCCCAGTCCTGGATCTGCAGAGATTGACACCCAGCCTTCCAAATCTTCCTTGTCCTTTGCACAGGGACAAACATGAAGTCTCTGTGCAGCAGCTTAACAGGAAACGTGACTTTTCTCACCTGCCATCGTGCCCTGAGGAGTGCGTGCGCCTCCTGCAGAAAGAAACCAAAACAGCGGAGTCTGAGGACCAATTTAAGACAGAAATCCTATAGTGCCCCCAAATCTAACTCCCCACCCTGTGAGGGAGATGTTCTACTTAACAGCTGACACTTCTTGCAGTAATAATTAATCCCATCAAAGCTGTGTCTGCTTGCTCCCAGGAGAGATTTAATTAAAAGCGGTCATTAGCCTTGCAGAGCACAGGGCAGCCTGCCGAGATCTGTAGTGTGAAGACGAGCAGCGCCCACCCAGCTCTGGCGGGAGCGGGGCATGGGCGCTGTCCTCACCTGTACCGGGGCTGCTCAGACGTCTCCGAGGGGGATCGCTCGGGAACAGAGAGGGATGTTGAAGATAGCGTTGTGGCTATGGAGGCCGTGGTAGCTTCTTCGAAGGAAGGCGGGGTGCAGGGTAGCAGGTCTGGCCTGCCTGCTGGCCCAAGCAGAGGGCAGGGAGAGGTGTAGGATGGAAGAAAATCATTAGTCAAATACCAACACCTTAACTACAGCCTGGACCACTGCATCATCACCTGCACACCTGCAACAGCACCGGCCACTTAAGCTACAAACACACAGAAAGTGTAGCTGGGTTCATGGCTGCAGCAGATTGTCCCAAAGTGGGTTAGGACAACAGGTTTCCTCCAGAGATGGCCACTGAGCACCATGTCCTGCCCAACAGACAGCAGGTTACCCTTCGGGAGGAGCTTAAAAATGCTACTGAAACATAAGGCCAAGGAAAACATCTCACTGTAACCAAAGCTGGATTAAAGGCTTGGACTGCCAGAGAAATATCCAAGTGAATTAAGAGATGAATTGAGTGCTCACCATTTTGCACAGGTAGAAATCTAACACACACTCAAGGACCTCGCCTTTCATCACTCATCTACAAAACCAGTGCAGATGGAAGCAGTGACAAGGCAGCAAAGAAGAAAACCCCTTTGCCTTTTTGCGAAGACAAGACCTTGGCCCCTTAAAACTACCCAAATGCTGACATTAGAGTCCTGTAGCTCCTAGTCCCCCTTCTCTAAGGGTGGAAAATTCAACGAACCAACTTTCTGCCTGCATCTGGGCTACAAATGCTGGTGCCAGTTGGCAGCAGCTGCCTGGCAGCAGTGATGCAAGCAACCATTTTTACTGAAGAACCACCCAGTACTGCAAAGAAGGTTTTTTTTTTTTTTTTTTTTTTTTTTCCCCAAAGCAGAGATGTTGCTTCCTTAAAACAACTAACTGCTAGTGCTGTAACAAAACAACATATTCTTACCTTCTCCCCTGCCCTGGTTAAGTTTAGCACCTGCAAAGCACAGCAAGACATGGAATGAAGAACTATCCATCAAAGATGATGTGTGTTTGGTGCACAGTGGGGAACTGAATGAGAACAGGGGAGGACCTAAGGAACTGCTAGGAGAGAGAGGGGAATCACACTGTCATCAGCCACCAAATGAGACTGTTACCTTCGTCATCGAGCGTGGGGTAACTCCTGGCTGCACGAAGATCATACTGGGTTTCGTCCTTCTCCGAGGGAAGCTGGCTAGCCGAAAATGCAGCTGTGGGACCAGACGTCTTGACAGCTAGCAAGGCACTGCGCCCTTTCTTCGAGGGGGATGATTTTAGAGCTAGACAAGAAGAGTGAATGAGGAGGAAGTTACCATCACTAGCAACTACCTTCACTTTGTTCTGTGACGCAGCCTCCTCTGTGCAGGGAGAGGTCTCTGTCCTACAACACACGTGTGTGCTCTGCAGGCTGCATCTCCTGGGGATGGATCTCTGCAGCCAGGCTGCATGGAGAGCCCCCGGGCCACAGTCCGAGCAGGGCAAATTAAGCTGTGACAACTCCAGTGCTTTGCAGTTCCGCAGCTTTTATTTATTCTGCAGTGGCAAAGCCTGCTCAGACTCCAGCCCAGCAGCTTTCCACCCAGATTGAAGCAGCAAGATGGAGATAAGCTTCTGCCTCTCCCACATAGCAAGGACAACAGCTCTCGGACCATGGACACTTACAGGAATTCTTTCGAAACACCGTGTTGGTCATGAACTTGAAGAATCTCTCTGCATAAAAGCTTGGTCTGTGTACTGACACTGTGTCCTGCAAAGGCAAGAAGCAAATGTCTCATTTAAAACTCATCCTCCAAGACAGAGGATTTCTGTAACAAATCAATACAACCTGTATAGCAGCATTTAGCACTGATAGATCCTTAAAATGGAAAGGCTTAACTGAAATGATCTGATTAATGCTATATATAAACCTGAAGCATTGCTGTTGATTTGATTGCATTTGATTACATTCTCACTATAATTTTATAATGGATTTTAGCAATTTTATTCCTTTATAGGCCTCCCAGATATTTGGAATATTGGCATGATCACATCTGTCAGATTTCTTCCTGTTTTGCTGGTTGACATTCAAAGCACCTCTGGATATATCTGCATTTGACGTGGACATCAAAATTCAGCCAAAGGTCTTCGAGTGTTCTGTGCTCTCAGTTTAAAACTCTAAAGCAGAGGCCGTTTCTGATGTTCTACTGTGCTACTGTGACTTGGCAGTGACACATTTCTCTCACCTCGTTATTTAAAAGGAGCTAGAATATGCATTACTGGGAAAAAAAAAAAAGTAGTTTCCACATGTGAAGTTGCTCTTTTGCAAAGATGCACCTGGCTGCTGCAGGAGACCAGACAGCAGAGCAACACTGAGAGGGAGTTACTAACAAATAGCCTAGCAAACTGGAAACACAGCCAGTCACCAAAAGGAGCCAACACAGGGCTCCGCAGCACACATGAGATGCACAGGACTCACGTGTACAGCTCCCGGTGGCATAGGGAGGAGTGGAGTGACAGACGGGAGCAGGGGAGAAAAGATGGTTGCACGACAGCTAAACATGCGAGTAGGTGGCGCAAGCAAGAAAACGTGATCAGAAATAAGTGGCACTACACCACTGAGCAGGAATCAGAGGTAAGAACTATTCCTTTCATCAACTTCAGCCAGCTCAGGCACTAACAACAGTGACATAATCAGCACCAACCAGCGTAGAAGAAGCCAAGGCCGGCACAATTCTTGTCTCTGTACAGACACTCACCCCATCATGGACAAGGGCCTTCCAGGTATGCTCCAGCTTCTTGATGAACCTGATTTCAGAGGAGAAGCGGAGAGAAAGAATTAGATTTAGGTCTGCCCTCGATATCTAAGCCACTTTTCATACCCTGCACAGGAGAGAGAACAGAGTTGCTAACAATTCCCCCTTTGTTTCGAGCACAGCTTCCCTCCAGCCAGGAAGGGGCAGCTGTGCAAGCAGCGTCGCCGCACGCAGCTCAGCACTGCCACAGGCAATGAGGAGCCGCACTGCGAGAGGGGCAGAGAAATGCCTCCCAGCCCTGGGGAAATGCTACCCATTCTAGGTACAGACGTAGGGAACTTCTTTATGAAGAACTCATTATGCCTTAGAAAAATGGCTCTGTGCTACCAGCTGTTCTAAGGACAAGATAAAAATTCACAGCCCCTGAAATGCATTGGACACTGCTTTAGGCAGCCTGCCTACTCATTATCAAAGTCTTCAGGAGAGGAAAACTTTCCTGCTTTCATCCAGTATTAAAATAGATGTTAAGAGACTTAGAGGACAGAGGATTGCAAAGCTCTCACCTGTATGACTGAAGGATATCTATTATTCCTACATGTAGCAGGAGACGTTCTCCTTTGCCGTTCACTGCCGGAATTCCTCCCATTCTGCAGGTGAGACAAAAGCCTAGTGAGAAAAGCCTTGTGCAGAGCCTGGAAAGTCCCCCACTGACCCAGACCGTCTCGGCAAGGTGTCCCTGAAGTCACTGCCTCCCTGGATTGTCAAACACAAAACAGCAGGAGAAGGACACGTATTGCATGGCAATAGTCCTACCTGGGCCAGAAAAACATCACACAGATTGCCCTGGCTCCAGGACATGAGCGCAAGCTTGAGGCTGAAGTCAGTCTCACAGGTCAAGCACCATAAAATACTTAAAATACAACTGGGAAGGGAACATGTCCCAGGGCAGTTTATAAAGATGGTACCTGAGGACCAGCCCTGAGTGGTAGCTCCTATTACACACCAAAGCTGCTCCCTGCGCCAGACATTATGCAGCTATTAGCAGTTTCTGTGCGCTGGGTATCCAAGATTCCTGAAGCACAAAATCTTATTTCATCTTGGGGACCAGATTATTTACCAAGTCAGCCTGAGCTGGCTGCCTACGAGGGCAACAAATCTTTAAGGATGAGGGTATTTCCATGGCCATCCGCACAATCCACAATCCTGTGGACGGAGCAGTAGCGCTGGGGCCAGCGCAGCTCATGAGCACGTGGGCATTCAGCCACTGCAATTACGGAGCTATTTGAAAGGCTGGAAGCACCAAAGTACTTCCTGGCACCAGCCAGACTGTTCTCCTTTGTACCTGGAGCAGCTGGTTTCAGGCAGCACAGCTGCAGTGACAAATACAGCAAATGCCACTGTTTACTATCAGGCCTGGTCCATGGAGCCAGAGGGATGGTCACGAGCGCCACGTGGGGCTTTCACAATGCGCTATGTCACCGGCAGCAGCTCTCTCCAAGAGCTGCCCCGTTCCCACATCGGCCACATTTTGGGACCTACTACTCCAGCCTCCACTTCCACTTCCCAGCAGCTCAAAGAAGGAGATTTTTCACCTACGTGTCGTCTGTGTCTATGGACTCCCCCCGGGCAGCTCCACCCTGGATGGACTCCATGGCTGTGGAGTAAAGGGCCTTCTGCCCCACCGGACGCTTCTCATCCGACGTGCTGTGGGCTCCCTCCGACTGTCGCTCTCGTTCTTGCTGGTCTATGTTGTGGACCCCAAGCAAGAGGCTGTAGTCCATGATTTTAAAGCTTTCCAAAACCTACAGGTTAGTATTGAGTTTAAGAACAAACACAAATCAGGCCAGCAATTGCTCACAAGCGTCTTCCAACGCAGCACAGATCCCAAAGCCTGGAACTGCTCCTCCACATTCACACAAACAGCACCTTAGGCAAAACTAGAGTGTTTCTGGACTCGCTTGAGCTCATGCATTTTAGCCATCCCACAACCCTCAGGGCTGAGGACTCACAAGTAACACAGCTGTACCATGCATCTCTTGTACATCATATAGCTTGTTTTTAGCCCAAACAGCCCAGATGCAAAACAAAACAAAACAAAAAAGGCAGATTGCCACAACTGGATGCACCAGAGGAATGAACGGTCTTATTTCTCAGACACTATCATGAGATTCAACTTCACTGCTCTGCTTTTAGAGGGGAGGAGCAGTGGAAGGGCTTATCCCTGCTTTGGGGTTAGCAGACTAGCAGTCTCAGTCATCAGCAATTCCTCGTGCTCAAGAGCCACAAACTTCCTTAACCTGCTCCCAAACAGATGCCCTCCTTACCAGGCAGTCTCGTTGCAACGTCTTCACCAGCGCACTGAAGGTGTCTGCATCCAGCATCAGGCCCTCGGGCATGTCTTGTATGAAGTCCAGGTCCTTGTATGTGGGGCTGGACTTTTCTTTTTCCTTCTTGGATGCCCGGCGTTTGTAGGTCGAGCCTTTCAGGTCAAATTTCAGGTGCATTTTCACCACACGAGGCAAAATATTGTTCATCACGACCACACGGATGTTTTTGCCCCCTGACTGCACGCAATAGAGTCCATAAAACTTTGGCAGCAGCGTCCGTGGGTTCTGGTTCAGGTTCTGCAGCAGGGTTGGAAAAGTATCAGGAAAAGGTCATTTTGGCAGAAGACTCCTGTTGTGTTCAATAAAGAGCCAATGTTAATGGATCTTGAAACTGTCAGCAGATTAGGAGTTCTTCAATTAGAGATCTTTCTGAACTTTGCAGGAAGGCCCACTGGATAAATGTGACAAACTTTTGCCTTTTGGTGGACTTAGGACCTGAAAATACCACTATGCCTTCAATATATGGAATCAGATGTTCAGATCTCTCTGGGCAAATAACCAAGTGTGGAAATTCCCTGCTTTCCCCATCAAAAGCAGCTAAAAATGGGAAAGCAAACTGAAAGAGAAATAAATACTAATAAGCGGGAACTTCAAGTTTAAAAATAGCTGCTATCTTCACCCATTTAGGAGTGTCCAAAATCAAGAGCTGTTCTGTGGCCCAAAATAAACCAAGGCTACAATATTCCTAACAAAACATCACCAATTTTCCCCTTCTTTTAGAGTCATATTACAAAACGCAACTGGCCAGAGAGCACGGATATCCTGCTCTGCCATTAAGTCCTTTTTTAGGCAGTTGTATTATTAGAAATGACATGACAGGTGTGATTTGCTTGTTCAGCTTTGGGGAAGTTTATGAAGGAAACAGAACATCCCTGCACGCTATGAAAGAAAAGATAGATCTGACAGATCCTCTGACAGGCGTCAGAAGCAAAACTGCATTAAAATTTCATGCCCCTCATCTCACCTTGTCTAACTAGGCACACGAATGAGCACTCGTTGTGCGCTGCTGAACACAGTACCAGCTAAAAGCCTCACAGTGGCAGCCAACACCAAAAACAAAGGCCACTTTTCCAGCTTAACTAAGCACGTAACCATCCTGCTTCCTTTTCACCAGCTCATTTTACACTGTTGAGTTTCCCAAAAGCAGCAGAGAGATGACATGTAGCACCCCAATGACTCACAAACTCTGAGCGATAGAGCAGGTATCTCTTTCCTGGTGCTCAGGGTAGCCCTAACTAGATTTCAGTGGCCACATTTATAGAGCTGGATCCTTTGATGTAGTTATGCAGAGACACAGTTGCTGGTTAATACACCTTTCTAGGCACTGAGGTTGTATTTTGATCTATTATTTGTCATCTCAGACACCTGGGAAGTCCTTTTCACGCCAGAATATGTCCACGAGCTACGACAACATCGTCACTGCAAACCCCAGCCAGGTCCAAGATGCAGGACGATACACACCATGTAGTAGCCAGGAAGGAGCTTCTGTAGGAATTCCGCTTCCTTGTGCATCACAGTTTTTATGATGAACTCATCATCACTGGTGACATAGAAGAGGGAGCCACTGGCACCAGGGTTCGACAGCTCTATCAGAGGTTCGTTACATAACGAATACTAAGGACAAAAAGGGAGAGAAAAAAAAAAAAAAAAGAGTCTTTAGTCCCAAATCATTGCATACCAAGTTCCACTTCCTTCAAGGTCTTCCTCAGTGTGCAGTCTCTCTGCAAGATCTTAAGAGGCAGTAAAGCTTAAATGAGAATTATTTTCATTATAGGTTAGGTCTAAGCAGCACAGTTGATGGACAGTTTACAATTAGAGAGCAACATTACAGTTCAGAGCATCCCAACTGCTCAGAATCAAGCTAATCTTCTGCTTTCAGCAACATCCTAGCCGCGTAATGACATCCGCATAATGACATCTGATCTTTCCCCATTGTATGGGGACACGTGTATCACATTTGGGCTTCTTTCAGCACGTTACCGCCAGCATGGGTGGAAAGCTCGGATTTTAAGAGATCTGACAGTCTGCTCAGGGCACCACATATCACTGTGCTGGGGGGAACAAAACGCACTGGCTCTTCTCAGCAGCCTCCTCTGGCCTCAGGCTCCCCGGTTAGATACACGTTTTATAGCCACGTCTCACCTCCTCAGCACTGCTAGGAGCACATGGGAAGTATCAGACCAGGTCCCCAAACAGGAGGAGGGGAATCTGAGAGCAGCGAGGGGTATTATATGTGGAATTGGCCTGAAAGGACATTTCTAGACATCAGGATGCAAACAGCAGATCCTCAGGCATGCTAGCAGCAGAGAGAGAATGCACAAGCATGCACATGAGTGCAGAACACCTTGTAGCTAGGTACCAACACCAAAATACTTGCAAATGTCAAGTGGGTTCATGGCAGTTTTGTGCTGGAGCTGCCACCAAAGAGGTAAGACAGGGAGAAGGCGGTTGGATGTGTAATGGACATAATCAGAGCAATAAATTAAATGCTCATCATTACGCACTGAAAACAGCTTTCAGCAGTGCACAGATTAACGATCCAGGACTTTATCAAGTTAATTATCTCATGCATAATTAAAGGCATTTGCTGCTGTGGCAGGCAAGAGAGAATCAAGGGGAAGCAGCAACAAATCAGAGCTGTGACCTTTGAAACCGAGGCAGCCTCTTTGCCTCACCCAAGTTTTGAGTCACTCATCAGACCAGCCAACATTATCTGGGGTGGCAGATGGGGCGCCACCACCTTGGAGCAACGGCCCAGACCCCTTTGAACTCGCATGTTTGTGGTCATAGTCACCCGTGGGTACAGCTGGGGTCAGGAGAAAAAAAAAAAAAAAAAAAGAAAGGGCTATTGAAAAGGGGTGTGCGCATGGACATCCAAGGGACAAAATTTGATGCTGGAGTATCCCAAGTCTCATCACCCTTCCTACTGGCCATGCTTAAAACAGTCTTTCTAACTCTGAAGAACCTCCTGAGCACAACAACAGGCTGGATTTTATTCCAGCTTCATAAGATGATTAACTAAACTACATTCACATAGTTCTTGAGTGAGTACACAAGGAAAAATTCCCATCTTTGTCCTCAGAGCCCCAGGGGACATTACAGGGTTGCACCCAGCAGAACAAGTCTCCTTTGGATTGTAAACAAAGTAAGTTATTGTCAACACAAGAAACAGAGAGGGAACCCTGTAACGTAACACAGACTGCATTCCCTTACAGGAGATTTCCTTTCCCCCCAGCGAAAGCAAGCAGTTACCTCTTTGGAAATGAGGATTTTGGCTCAAGGGTGGCAGTCCCTGCTGGAACTGTCACTGGAACCCCTCCAAATGAGAGCAGAGGCTCTAACGCCACAGCCTGTTCCCACTCCTTGCTGGGATCACAGCGATGGACTATTCTCTGTCCCCTTTTCAGCAAGATTAGCTGATAGCCTTGATTGGGTGGTACCTCCGACCAACTCAAATAAAGCAGGGAAGACAGAAATCCAGGAAGGTATCCATACCAAATAGTCATCCGGACGAATCCCAAAGAGCTCTCGGAAGTATCGGAAAGCCACCGGTGCATAGGTTTTGAATCTGAAGTCTGCATAATGGTGAGCCGGAGTGAGGTTGCTTCCTTCACTGCACAGAACAGACACTAGATGAGGACGGTTTCTGTGTCAACCTTCACCAAATTTACACATTCACATTAAGACTGCTGCATATTAAAGATAAACTGAGCCTTACAAAAATATCTTAGGAACTACTATTTTTTTTTTCTTTCTCTCTCTGTGGCAGGAAAACATGGAAATAAAATATTAATCCATTAATCTACCTCCAAAAGGTGCAAGGAATAGCATTTGCCAAGCTGAATGTAACCACAAAACATGGGTTTTATGAGCTTTGTTTACCCCCATGATCAGGGAGCTTCCAGAAAGAGTTTTCTCCATCTCAAATGGAGTGAGGTTTCTAGAAAAAAAATTCTAGGCAGACTGGTAGGAAGAAATACACCTAACAAACCCAGGAAAACAGTTCTGCATCTCACATTGTACTTTCTCGCAAGCCAGCGTACTGCAGAATCTAACACTTCCCACTGTTGTATTTTTCTATGAAATAGATGCATACTTAAAACATTCAGAGCATCCATCAGCGTGATCCACAGACAGATGGAAGCTCTCTTGAAAAACTGGTGAGAGGAAAATTAACTCATCCCTTCATTTTGTTTCCCAGTCTTTACCTTGGGAAAAAGATGCTCTCCACCACATAGAAGTCCTGCATCAGGACATCCCTCTCTGGCTTCGAGCTCAGATTGCCAACCGTATATCCAATCCCTAGCTGGATGGCTCCCTTCAGGGTGGATGAAGTAGTCTGGTGGAAATAAAAGAGCAGTCAACAAGCATTGCACAGCAGATTGCTGCGACAGTATTCCCTGTGTTACAGCACAGCCCTGCTGAGATCTTAAGGAGTTGCCCAGACACTACATTCTGCTAAACAAGTTCAACCAGCTGCTGAATAGATGGATTTAGGCTTTCAGAAGGTTTGCAAACAGCAAGGTTATACAAGAGTACTGCACAAAATCTAAATGAGATTGGAAGCACATTAACAAACCAACCCAGGAAAGTTCAGTTGTGCTATAACTAACCCCAGGACCCAGCTTCTCTCTTCAGTCTGCTGCCTATGGATCCCTTCACCATCAAAACGAACCTTTTTGTAGGTGGTTTCACCAGAAGCATCAACTCCTCGATGACCTATCTTCTTTCCTTGGCCAGGCTGTCCTGGAAACAATGGTCCCTACAATGGGAAAACATGGAGCAAATGAGTCTAACTGGCACCAACAAGCTTTAACAAGGCTATTTGGATTACACATCCATCCTACAAGACAGTAAGTTTGAGAATCCCAGCCTCTCCACACAAAACCCACAGCACTAAAAAGCAGAGCCCGCAGCAAAGACGGCAGGAAAGATGGGTTTGCTGCCAGATCCCCCAGGTGCTTAATCTTGGGTTTGCATTGATTACAAATAGTGATATATTAAATCAAACAGGGAGAAGCCTATTTCTGAAGAGCCCATGCCCTCCGGTTTCACAGCAATATCTCACACTTCACTGAAGAAATCAGAGACAGATAACACGGATAACACAGCCCCACGCCTGTGCTCACATGGAGATAATCCATTTAAGCAAGATCTCATTTGATAACAATTCCACGAATAAACCCACGCAGGGTGAACTGCAATAACGTCTCTTCCTCAGCCCTGGCAAAATTTTGCAGAAATGCTACAGGTCCTTCAGAGAAGGAACAAATCTATTCCTTAAACCATTTCTTCCCCTCCTAAGTTGTTCCAGGTCTTTGCTCCTGATCCAAGAGTAACTGGAACGTGAACAGACCCTTTTACAAGTCGAGTCAACCCTGTATGGCGCAGTTTGAGATAACTCCTGCTGTAGCCCTGTGCATAGGGGGGCAGTTTCACCTGCTCCCCAGCTGTTGATGTTGACAAACGACCAGCTAAACCTGGGGTTTGTTGCTGTCCTGAACAGCCAGGCTTTGGATGCTTCTTTAAGCAGCACGCAGAGAGCTTCCCAAGTGACAATATTTTATCACCGGCTCCCGCAGGCAGGGCCATCTCTCAGAATTAATCTGGAGCAGAAAATATATAATTTTGTTCAGGCTACGGAAGTTCTTTGTGCTTTAGTTTTTAATCAAGAGCTCGCAGCTATTTCTGGTCAAGCTGCTTGAACTTCTGGATCTAAGGCTGTCTGATTTTTCCTTAAAAAAAAAACAAAAAAAAAAACTTACTTCTCACTCTGTTTTAAACACGTTTAGCACTGCTGAGCTTGCTTCCAAGTACTCTTTCTCCAAGCAGTCATAACTAGCTGTATAGTTTATCCTCCCCTTGCAACTTCTAACTAAGAGGCTGTATTCTATCACAAGTAAATTCCATATGGACAGCCCTGCACCTCCATGAGGCTCATCAACTTCTCATGAAGTGATTAACAGATGCAGGTATTGGTCAAACAGATTGCTATCACATGAAAATCGAAAAAAAAAAAAAAAAAAAAAAAAAAAAAAAGGCTATTCCTTAGTCCTCGTCCTTTGCTCTAACCATAACTGTTTCTGGGGCAAGAATACGTTGGGTTATTTGTGAAATTAGCTGTTACAGAAGTTTTGAGTTTTCTAACTATGCAAATCTGGTTCAAGTGTCAAATCTCTGGCAGCTTTATGGAAAGATGTTACTATTTCATACGTAGGAATGCTCATCATCCCAAGTTAGAAACGGAAAGGGATAAGTCAGAAACTTAGATCAATAGAGACCATTTGAATGCAGTGCCCTAGCCACGAGGGTGGGCTTCAGGCAACAGCTTTCAGGCACAGCCCCTGCTCCCAGATTCCCTGCCACCAACTGTGAGGAATTCTGCTCCAGAAGGTAACAGTGACTCAGCAACCTACAACCTGGACAATGGGCGAGAGAAGAAAATTCCCCGGAGACGCCCCCATTTTAGGGCTTCACAAATCACAGCCACCTTAACCCACTCCCAGGAGCAGGTGAGATGCAAAACAGAGTTCAGGAGATGCCCACAGGCTCTGCTACAGACCACGAACCTCTTCCACACCGTTACCTGAAGACAACCGGACACAGCGTGTTGGGCACGATCCAATCACTTACAAAAGACATCATGGAGCTAAACCTGGCTGCACAAGGGGCAAAATCCCTTCACATCCCCCTCCTGAATCTGATCACACCAAGACAAAGGCTCCGGAGACCTGCTGCTGATTTTTATTCTCCCAAGTAACTGATACCAAATTTTCAGTAGTGTTAAGTGTATTTTAAAATCCATTTTTTTACAGAAGATCTTATTGAAGCATCTCCCAGGGCTCTGAGTTCTCATCTCTCAGCATGGGATTTCTTAGACCAGCTTTACACATCTCACCTCAGTGATTGCTGCCTTCTTCAGTGCCAGACCTGAGGAGAGAAGGGAAGAACATCAGGAAAAATGGGGACATGAGATAAAAAAAAACATCCAGAGAAGAGCCTAATTCAAGTAAGCAGAAAAGTCTTCAAAGCAACAGCTTTTGTCCAGTCTTCATGAAGTTATGGGGCTCATAAAAAACAATTTCACCACTCAGGTCAGAAAACACTACATTGCTGCTAAGAGGCCATTAATAGCTCAAACATCACATCCCATGAACATGCACACTCAATTTTGCACTGAAAAATTAGTTCTCTGCCATAAGAGAACATAATTTTATGATACTTCAACAAAAAAACATGGCAATGGCTGTGGCAACGGCTAATGGAGCCCTTCCAGCCTGCAATCTTAAGCAGTGGCTCCATGAAGCCTGAGGAACCCGAAGGGACAAGATCTGCTCCGTGTTTAGCACAGCGAATCACCGCGAACACAGCGTGGCTGGGACAACTCCAGGCCGGCACCATTGCCTCAGGTCCTGCACTGCCAATGAGTCGCACTCATCTCTCCTCTGCACTTTGTCTCAATTCCAGAGCAGGAGATTAGCTTTAATTTTCTGATAATTACTCCAAGCCGCTTTCATTCCCAGCTTTTAAGTGCCTGCTGCTGTACACGTACCAGCCATGGAATCACCACTGGCTGCCTGCTTGGAGCGACAGTGCTGCAGCGCTCCAGGGGAAACGATGCTTTGGGATGCACAGGAGCATCACCAGCAAAACCTCCTCCAAAATCCCATGCTAGCAAATCAACTTGTCTTGGCAAAAAATATAAACATCTCCCTGGCTGCTCATTTTGAGTGAGGGGACAGATGGCCTTGGGAGAACTGATCCGGCTCCGGGGAGCTGCAGTCGCGAGAGGCGGTGCTGGGGCTCGTGGGGATGTGTGGCTCTGCCCTGGCAGGTTCTGGTCCTTAGCAAGCTCGTTGGAATGATTCCTACCCGCTTGGGCATGGCGCCACTGGAAAGGAGGCATGAGCTCTGCAGGCAGCGCGGGATGAAACCTGTGCCAGTGGCTCCTCTCCTCCTCCTCGCGCCACGGCCCGTCCTGCCCGCGGACGCTTCGCCTGTGACAGGAAGCAATCCCCACCTCCCATTTTGCGTCTGCTTTTTCAGATGCTTTTCTACCTGCAGCCCTGGCGGGCTCACCCTGTGCCGCCACATGGGCTCCGCACACGGCAGGATGGGGACGGATTTATCTCCGGATACCTGGGCACATTTGCTGTCCAAAGCAGACAAGGATTCTCAAGTTTTGCTTCTGATTTTAGCTCTACTGCTGCAAAGGAGCGCAAACCTACACATTAGATAACCCATTTCTCCTCTTATATAAAACATTATGTCAAATAAATTGATATTCAGACTTTTTTAGACCCCCCCCCCCCCCTCCAAGCCCCAACTTGTGCATACACAGCACAAAAACATCCCCGCTGCCAATACGCAGGTAGGAGGGCTCGGGTTTGCACAGAAAACCCTCATCTCCATCAGCTTCCTCTGTCTCGTTAGCAAATTTGAAGCCTTAGGTTTGGAAGGTGCCTGGAATTTCACAGCCAAGTGGCACTTTTTGGCATAGATTTTCTCAGGCGAGTTTAAGCGGTCACCATAATCTTTTGTAAGGCAGAAGCAGGGCCTGGGCACAGGGTTGGAAGAAGCTGCTTGTGTCAGTCCCCTGCACAAGGATGTGGGGCCCACAGCTCCCTCGTTCCTGTCATCGGTGACGTGCAAATGGCAGAAGTTAAGAAGTTCACAAACCCATTGATGCTTTAGGTTTAAAAATAAATATCCTGACACCCAGATGTCCTTGCTGTCTGTGGCTTCGAAACCTGAGTTTCAAACTATGTGCAAAGAACAAAACTAAAAATCTAAACAAGAAAAAAAGGTGCTTCGGTCTCTCAAAACCAGCTAAAAAGATGATGAGCAAAAAGCCTTCCTTGTAAATCTGGACAAGCTGTGAGAGGTTTCCATCTACTGAGAAGGAACTTCCTAGGAAAAATAAGGCCCATCCTGTAGAAGTCTTATGTAAGACTTGATAAAGAGCTCTTGTTTGCCGGATGTGTGCTTGTGTGTGTGCATGTATAAGAATACAAATATGACACTGAATCCATTATTGTGCTCTGGAGAAGCAGTCAGAGCAGATTCTGGGCTCCTTTGACCAATCTCACTTGCAGAATTGCTGCATCATTAATAAAAGCTTCCCTTATTAAATGCTCACCAAGAGATATATAATTCTCTTGGGACTAAAGATACAGCAGCACATAAACATCATGTAAGCTCTGTACAAACATGACGCCTCCAAAAAATGCAATCCACTAAAGACCTCTTGCAATTTGCCACTAACTACCCACGGGGCCGTAGCAATTGCAATGGGACATGGCTAATTTTCAAAGCCAACCTCTCAAAGCACCAGGACAATTTGAGCTTATTGCTTTGGGGGGTTATTTGTTTTTAACCTACCAGCACAATGGCAACCTTTGCAACACAGATATTTAATATTAACCTCCTGTAACCTGCTGGAAAGCTGCGGAAACAGAGCAGGTTGTGCGCACACGCACTGAAGCAGGTCTGGAGCCAATTTTACACTTATTTGATCAAGATACAATGCACCTGAGTAGCCACCTATGTCCCCTAACCCATTTAGGTGAAAAACAAAAAAGGAGGAGGTCAAGACTTCAATGGGGTTGCTATGATTTATTGCTCAATCTGACAGCCCTGAGTGCTGCCTGCTCTGGTCAATACGTCACGTTCAGAAGCATTAAGGAAGAGCAGAGCGCAGAGGCACGAGCTGTAAGAGGCAACAGCTCTGCACACGTAGCAGATGCTGCAGGAGCAACATGGAGAAAAAGGCTGGAAATGAACCATATCCATCAAAAGAGACAGCTGTTATTTTCTGTAAGGGACTGATAATAAAAAGAAATTAAGGGGCGAAAATAAAAAGGCGCTGAGAGAAGATGCCAGAAAACACATCTGAGTGGAGCAGCCAGCTGCATCGCAGCAACAGGGAGGCTGCTCCGGAGGAGAGACAAGGACAAATAACAGGGAGCAGCACCAGGACTCGGGAGTGGCCTCCTGGAGAAGGGAGCTTGTGCCTCCTGCCCCTCGCAGGCACGCAGGGTGACCTACTTCTCATTATTAAACTGAATTTACAACACGGCTCAATTAGGATGGGAAACGGCAGCTAAGCCGCCATCCCAAACACACAGAGGGTGGCTTTTTTTGTTTGTTTGCTTTTAAAACACAGCGTCTCTCTGCAGGAAGATGCAGACGACTACTCTGCACCCTGGGCACTGCCAGCTGCTTCTGCCAGCGGAGAGCTGCAGAAATAATACGGAAATAAGGCAACCCCAGCTAAATTCTGCGCGTTATCCAGAGCCTATAGAAGAGCTTGTGAAAAGCAACGCAAACTTCTGATGCCAAAATGAATCCATTTTCCCCTGGAACATTTGTAGACTGAATGAAAGATTTTTGGGGTCATCTACACAAAAAACTCATGCTGATTTAAACACAAAACACCTGAAACCATCTCCCTATCCACTTGTTACGCAGGGACAGCCCAGAATTCCAGCAAGGCCCCCTGACCGAGGACCACCACTGCTGCAAAGAACTGCTGCAATTGGGGTGATTCTGCAGTCAAAGCTATCTAAGTTTTTAACAGCGAAGCTCTTTCGGCCTCAGGATCGACCTGTTCAGCCCCAACAAGGCAGGAT
This sequence comes from Nothocercus nigrocapillus, assembly GCA_013398345.1. Taxonomy (NCBI): domain Eukaryota; kingdom Metazoa; phylum Chordata; class Aves; order Tinamiformes; family Tinamidae; genus Nothocercus; species Nothocercus nigrocapillus. The sequence continues at coordinate 151,920 of WBNA01000557.1, forward strand.
GGGGAGCGCGGGGCCGGGCATGTGGCTCTGCATCCTTGGGGTGGATCGGGAGCAGCGACCTGGGGGGTTAAAAACGTTGCCTTGACGACCAGCCTGAAAAGAAAAGTGCTTGCAGCAGCGAGGCCCAATTACAGCGTGGAGGGAGCAGGACGAGTCTAGCGAGATCAAATTGAAAGAGGGCTGATTTTCTTCCTTGTTTCCCATCAGCTGAGTGTAGGGGGGGGAAATATATATTTAAATTTAATTTAAATTATTTTTTTTTTTTTTTACATATATAAAAGAATTTTAGAGAACTTAGCCCGACCCGGATGACATGTAACCAAAAAGCAAACCAAAAGTCTAATCAAGAGGCGCACACAATAGCCAACATCCAGGAGCAGAAAGCGCTGCAGCCGCTCGGCTCCATAATTCTGCAGTCCAGGGGGATGTGCAGAAGAACAGCTGCTGGATGGGGAGAGGTGCCGTCTGATCCGAACACAATGTTCCTTTTCCCTGTCGTGCCACTGGTCATGGGAGCATTGCGGAGGAAAGTAAAACACTCCCCGTCATGTCCTGAACGGCTGAGCAGCCTCTGCCTTGCGCACGTGGCAAACGGAGCAGCAAGGAGACATGGCCAAGGTCGGAGACACCAGCGGTATCACCAGGGCAAACCTCCTCCGCACCCCTGGCCTCTCTCTCTATTACAACCTTCATGTCCAAATCTGTCTACCAGACTCCACAGCAAGACTTGATTAGGATTAATTAGACAGCAAACACTGCGGCAGGGAGCGTAACCCACTCAGGACAGAGGCAGCTCTTCCCACCCGTGACGATATCCAGGCGCTGCGTTAAAACCACAATGCTCATTTAGAGCAATACCATAAAAGGCTGAAGGACCCGGAGCCACATTCCTCACGATCCTTCGGAACAGCCAGAGCCACATCCGATTGCCCCCCTTCCTTTGCTCTGGGGCAGGATTTGCTCTTTGTGCCCCACCAGGACATCTCAACCCAATGACACTGCCCATGGGAGCAGCGTCCGGCTGGCGGGAGAGCTCCGCCTCGAAGGCAAGGAGAGGAGGCAGCACCTCTTCCCAGATGGCTTGCCAAGCTGGAGGAATTGAGCAGGACCTCATGAGCATGACCTTGAGCAGGAGCAGCCGTGGGGACTCATTTTGATTTTTCAGCTGGAGTTTTCCACTGCCACAGGGCCCTGGAGAGCCATTTCCCCATGAGAAGTCAGAGACACATGAGGTCCCCTTGGGAAGGCTCAGCTCAGAATTCATTTCCCTCCTTGATTTTCTAAGCACCCCCATCTCCCTGCCTGCACACTGCTGCCTCGGAGCAGGATGCAGCAGCTTTAACAGGTGCAATATCCTATCTCTGAGCAGGGTGCAGATACTCAGCTCTATCCTCTCGTACCCTTTGCTTCAAGTACCACTAATACAGGGGAAGAAGTTTGAGCCAATTCAGCTCCCCGAACTAACCATACCTGGGCTGCGGATTCCATCCCAGAGCAGTGACTCTCCCCTGGACACACAGGACTTGGTTCAGCTGCACAAGGCTAAGTCAAAGAAATCAAGCAGGAGCACGAGAGCTGCCATCCCATCCCAACTAAGAGCAAACTGCAAAGGTGGAGAGGCCCCAGGCCAAAGTGAAAGCAGTTCCTAACGACCACCCTTCATGAGTCATCCTGGAGACATACCAGGATCTTTAAGGAGCAGTGTGTTTCTCCATTTACTCTGCAGCCAAAGCTGCTCAGCTAAATCCTCTAAGATTTAGTTCTGCTCTTGCTAATGTCACTTGACAGAGAGATTTTCCTCGGGTGCTCAAACACTGAGGACGAGAAGGGGATTTGGGAATGGGGCTGTGTACAACATGCGTCACCGGATAAAAGGTCCTTCTGCCAGCAGCTAGCACCGGTCTGCATGAACGCCCCTTTGAGACAGCCCTGCCTGGGGTGGGTGCTGCCGAGGCTGCTGCGAGGCGCGCTCGCACGGGGAGCGTGGCCCTGCGATGCCGTAGGCGAGGCCTGCAGATGAGCCCCAAACCAGGCACCTGCTTCTGAAGGGCCCTGAGTTTTGGCTGCTGCCACATCTGCAATTTCTACCTCCCCAGGCTGCACACACGCCTCATCCGAGCTCAAGACACAGAGTCATTAGCGATTTCTTGCTCTCATTCAAAATTAACTACTCCGACTTGCGTGTGGCAGAGGACCAGGTCTGGATGGCAATTTGCTCCTGTAGAAGGAACCCAGACTCAGCACAACCCATCCAAACCCTACAGCAAGTCGTGCTGGGGGGTCACCAGCTCTTCAAGAGCAAACTCCGCTCAGTCCACCCCAACTAACTGGAAACCCCTTCCGAGCAGATCTTACCTGTTCCTAGACTCATCAACACCAACCACTCTTCCCCCAGTTCAAGAGGCTGGACCCGGAGCAGTAGCAACTCTCCCAACTCCCCTTCCTTAGTCCTTCACGAGTGACAAACCTCAGCTACGAGACCTGCTTCAGTCAGGCCATGTACTTGGTTTCACAACACAGGTAATAACCTCCAAGGCCACAAATACTTGCTGCAAGTCCTGGGAAGAGGGCGAGAGGTTAAAAATAAGTTTAAATATCATTCATCCCTATGTTCCCTTCCTCATTATGCCTCACTAAAGCCACTTCTGCTCTTTGAGACTAGAGGGGTTTTGACTATGCTCTTGCTTTGCTATAGCGAGACCCCCGAACAGCTGGAACCAAACAAGCCAGGTCAGAATAAATTGAAAAGATTTGCCAAAAAATGTAACTAAAACATGAAAGTTTCAGCAAAAAGGCTCCTCTCCCCCTGGAATTCTGGCTGCAGAGCAGCAGCTGGTGACTCAGCTATTAGCTGAAATAATTCACCTTAAAAAAAAAAAAAAAAAGAAAAAAAAAATCAGTGAAATTTTTATAGTCGCTGCTAGAGCTACAGGTAGGAAACACCAACAGGTGAGACAAGTATGGGAAGGCAGGAACAGATAACTTGGTGCCCATGCTGGGCTACACGGACACATCAGCTATGCTGCACTGAAGACCACGGTCTGTTCCTTCCACTGCAAGTGACCAAAGCTGAAGAACAAGCTCTTTCTGGCACAGACCTGCAGCTCAGCCCATAGCCAGGTCAGCAAAGCAGCTTCCTCCTGCCCAGGCTGCAGGATTTTCACTTAGGTGCCAACGCAGGTGTCTCGTACCCCTACTTAGCGAAGGGCAGCTCCGTGAGGGAACAAGGGCTTCTGCAGACTCCGGGCAGATATGTGTCCAAACCAAAGACGCTGAAGAACAAGAGCAAAATCCACTCATGCTCTCAAAGTGCCACCCCAGCAGAACCAAGGCACCTAAACACCAGTTATCCCAAGGCTCCTGAAAGCACCTGAAGTAGGGCTTCCAGCTCCAGAGCAGGGAGTTCAGAACTGCCAAAAAGCTTCAAGAACCACTTTGCAGTGTCTTTAATACTATTTCTGGGCCATCTCTATATCTACTACACAAGAAACTAGGTTTCCTGCTGTACCAAAGCAAAACAGTTATCATCGTTCCTTTCAATAAGGAAAAGGAAACAGTCTCATCCAATCACACACTGCCTTTTGGTTTCCTTTTAGAGGTGCGGATCTGGGTTCATCAGGACTTCGGAGGCTTTTTGCAAGGGATCTGCAGTAAAGAGATGACTGCAGCTTTACGTAAGAAACACAGGCAGCTGGTGAGTGAAGAAGCCGCAAAAGCAATTAGCAATTTTAGGATGCTCGCTCCTTCGGCTTCTTTTCTTTAATAAGCACTTTCTGGCATTACCAGCCTAGAAGCCTCTTTTGAGAAACAGTGTCCTAGATAGTCAATCCACCAGTGACTCCTTCTTAATATTGAAATGAAAAACAAACATCCAACCCTTGGGGACTAAGGTGGAGAAAGACTGTGTCATCGGTTTCCTGCCATCAAAGTTAATTTCAGCCTAAAGAGATGCCTTGTTGGAGGGGAAGTAGCCTGGAATAAAAATCAGTAAATATATCAAAAAAAAAAAAGCACCTTTAATGGGCGAATTAACTTTTCAACTTCTCCCAAACAGAGTTTTAATACATACATATACACACACACACACATATATACACACACAAGAAACACACAAATGATACAAAGTACACAAATGATAGGAATTTGTATCCCCTAGAAGAACTTAATTATCTTGCGCCATATGAGTTGGTATTACAGGCAAAAGAGTAATAAATGAAGAATAATAAATAAATGGCAACTGAAAGACTTCCAGATTTCAGTTTCGATCCCTGAGCAGCCAGTCCTTATGAACACCAAGATTGAAATAATCAAATAACACATGCTGTTTGAACCCTCCAAAGAATCAACTGTTGAGTCGAGGGGAAAAATTTACCCTTATTTCTACATTCCATCTAGGTAAGTATTTGCTCTGTAACTGGAGGGCACGTCGCTGAACTCTGACAAGTCCGGTTTCAGGAAGCTGTCATTATTCCTCCTGCCTTCGTTCCAGCTTTGAAGCTAGGGAATGTTTTACATTTGCAGATGCTGCATTTCTGCCAGCAAATTCTATTTGGTTTTGTACTCTGTCCCCATCAAACATGCAGCTAGACAGATGGCGAGAGCATCGCCGAGCACATGCAGAAATGAAAACTGCCATTTTAAAAGATGTCGATTTAAAAGTGACATTTAAGGAGATCGTAGTTGCAGGGATTGCCTGTGCCCTCTTGACAACACGTAGGATTTCTGACCATGTTACCCTTTCCTCTTTGAGGACCATCCTGGGCTGTCGCTGCATGGGATGCACCTGCCGCAGAGTGACAGGAAAGGGCAGGACTGCGAGATCGAGCAACCCAAGAGGCAAAAGGTGCTTGAGCATCGAAACCGAGTGAGGGAAGCGCTGCGGGCTGTGCGCCCGCAAGGACGGCGTGCTCAGCCACACGTTTGCCAGCCGCTTCCCCTGGAGACAGGCAAAAACGGACAACTCTGCTATGAAAGCACCTCAGGTTTAGTACCCATGACGTGGAGACTACGGAGGAGGAAGATCCGAGCACGTGCTGCAGAGCAGCTTCTCCTGAGCCCCGAAGACAGTGCCACACTCCCATCCTGCACCCATCTGCTTGGAGCCTCCAGAAGGAGCTGGTGGTTGGGATATGCTACCAGAAGAGAGAGTGGTGATCTAGAAATCAGCCTTTTTTCATATCGTCCTAGCATGAAGAAGAAAACTCACTAGGAAATTTCCACCTTCTTTCTCTTTACTTTCTAGTGTTCTTTCACATATTAATTCTGCAAGACACCCAGGAGCCCAAGAAAGTAGTTCTGCACCTATAAAACACAGAAGGAAGTTCCTGCAGCACCTCCACCACGAGCTGCTGCATCCTGCCCTCACTGGAGGCATCAGAAAAGTTTTATTAGGGCCACAGAAAGCCCCTAACACAATATGAGGGATCAAGCAAGAGTTAGGACCCAGACAAGTTTTCCCTGTCCTTGAGGGGGGAACGGCAAAGCACAATCACTTCTGCCTCACATTAGAGGCTGTCCTCATCACACATTTAACTAACACAGTAAATCCCACAAACAGCACGAAGAAAGTGTGAACTTCTGTTTCCAATCCTGTACCTAGGAGACAGCCAGGGATTTTGCAAAATGAAACTAGGCCATCTGACTGAAAGCAGTCAGAGACTCCAGTTAATCACCTTCGTTTTACTTTGCAAAATAGAAACCTGTTTTCTAGGCCTTACACCAAGCACGAGGGTTTTTCTTAGATCCCTCAGCTCTTCAGGACCTCAAGTAAAATCCTGCTCCAACGGACCCCAGAGACAAAATTAGCAAAGTGTCAGAGTCCCCATGGCCAGAAGCCGCCCCTCGTCCACCGAAGCCATGCGGAAGCGGCAGCATAGCCCAGAAGGATCCAAGCGCAGTTCCATCTTCCCAGCAGCATCTCCTCCCCACCGCTGTAACCACACGATCCTATTGATCCTGTCGGCACAGCAGGCAAGTACTACAGAGCATTATTGATATAATCATTTCCATGGCTAAAACGCACATTGATACAGTACTGTGGGCCGCACAGGACTTGTGAAATCTCTCCAGACGCATCTCTCAAAACCTGCCAATTACAGGAAAATGTTTCTCAAATGTTCCAAACCCCTCATGAGCTCTATGAAAGCACCAACCAGAATTGTTCCTAATGCTCAAGTTTCACAAAGTGGTGTAAAGTGACCTTAATTACCTGAGCTCACACAGTCCCGAATGGTAATCCATACGCAGCCTTCCTAAACTAACCCCTAATTACTGGAAGGCTGAAAGGACTGGTATTAGAAAGATGTTTATCCAGCTATTCATACAATAGCTGAAGCATCACATTAACTGCACTGCCATCCCATCTCTACCAGAGAAAAAACAAATAAATATCCAACAGCTCAGGGGATGCTTAAACTTACCCTTTAAGCAAGACCAGTTCCACTGACAAACCAAGAACCCCATCCTAAAATATAACTGGCAACACCTTTCAGCCATTTGTTTCATACCAGAAATAACCTTAATCTGCTCTACCATTGAGGAGATTTTTTGGAGGTAATAAACGAGCCCAGATGCAAAGATCATGGAGTGTTGCAAACTTCAAAACCAGCAAAGCGCAGGGTGCCCATAGTCACATAACACACGTGCTTCCGACTATCTCGTGCATCCCATGGGAAAGGCAGAATGGATTAAGACGACCTCAGGCTCATTCCTCCCGGCCCATGTGGGGCTGAGCAAGATGCTGCCCAGATGTGCACACACACATGGGAAGCAGCAGGCCCCAGACAGCAGGGAGGGAGGGAGCAGGTTTGCACAGCAAGCTGGAACCCACAAGGGCCTCCATCTGCCAACAAGGCCCCTCCAGCGGGAGCCACATGTCATTTCCACGTCACTCCTCACTTCCAGCATGTTTTGCTTCACCAGGCCCCTCAATGGCCCTCAAGCTACTGGAGAGCTGGACCTGTAAACTCCCCTGAGACAACTACAAAGCAGCAAGTGAGAGATGGACAAACCCCAAGGGGAAGCCACACAGGGCAGTACCAGCAGTTTAAACAGCAACTTGCTGGGCAGCAACAGGAAGAAGAAATCCCAGTTAGTGCCACTCTTGCAGGATCATAATGCGGTCACCAATGCAGCCCTTGGGGTCTCTTTAGAAAAAGCCTCCACCATCGGTTCTACCACCTCAGGGACTGCGCGAGCTCGGCTACCCCGTCTCGAGAGTGGTGAATCTCTCTGCCTCCTACGGAAAGGAAAATATAAAGATGTTCTCAGGAACAGCAGGGGAAATGCTCCAAATTACCAAATTCGGTGAAAAAGCAGGGACCCAATGGGCTCCAGCCCTTCCTCTGTGAGTTCAGTGCCGGTGGGGCCTAACTGCAAACAAGGCAAAGCCTCCTTGGTCTTCCAGCCCGCTGATTCCGCATGGTTTGGGAGCCCAAGTGCTTCCGCACAGGGCACTTGGCCAGGTCCCGTGCCTGGCCCGGCCGCAGGCCCTGTCAGGAGGAGCAGCGTTTCCGCCTCGCTCAGTCCCATGACCCAAAACAGGCTGCAGTGAGAAACAGAGAGGTGAATTCTCCTGGAAAACCAATGACGACCCCACGGAGCTCCCAGCACCAGGGTTAGTCAGACCAGGTGTTGCTGGACAAGCCACTAACTATTAGGACAACTGAACATGTCGAGGTCTCCGGATTTCCCTGCCATCACAGCACTCGCTCTGACTCAGCCCAGGTTACTCACCGCAAGCCAGTGCAAAAACCCACACGTGAGCTGGGGAAGCTGCAAGAGCACACGATGGGAGACAACTCCGCGTAACCAGGGGATGACACAAGAGTTTCTACTAAAATATGTGGGTGAGAAGGAACAAATAGACAGAATAGTTGTTCCAGTTGCTTTTATAGCTTCATAATTGTGGAAAATGTTGCTCAGAAAGTCCCAGGGTTAACTTGGCTACTGGCAATGCTGGAAAACTCAAACAAACAAGTGCCAGGCTGCTGAGGAACACAGTATTTCTGAGATCACCTAAAGTGGGAAAAAACACAATGTCATCTTACTATCATTGGCTCTCTTAGGACTGCTAGAGAGGCCAAGCTCCCCTTCCAGGGACCAAGGCTGTTTATCCTGAAAGGAGGCAAAACGCCTGGGAGAAGCCTAGGCACTTGTGGTCAGCACACAGGCCCTCGGCAATGACATGGCTCCACAAGACACCCATTTTGCTCAGGTATTTTACGTGACCCTCTCCCTTCTCGAGCCTTCACATCAGCATCAAAAGCCCTTTGGCTTTCAGTCGCTAGCACGGCCTCCATCGACCTCTCCGCTCACTGCCGCAAGTGCGCCAACTTACAGAAAAAGACTTATAGCAAATGACAATATTTTGCTCCTTTGAGTGTCTGCAGTAGCCACAGATGGATTAAGAAATAGTGAAATATCCTACAGGGGTGTTGCTCCCCACAGGAGCTGCTCATCTGCAACCTGCACCAAGTACCTGCACCAGCCTGACACCATAAAATACTCGTCTTTGCGCAGTCCCATACACAGGATCGGACGCGAAGTCCTGCCCAGCGTAAGCAAGACAGAGAAATTCTGTTCTTGGGCACATTCACGTGCAAGACTAGAAGGCAACAGCTTGGGAAATATCTGAGAGAGAGCACTACTGTCAGCTGGATTATTTAATAAAGAATAAATTTAAAGGGGACTCTATCAGAATTTTCTTACAGACCCAAGAAGATTTTATGGAAAAAAAAAAAAAACTCATGATTTTTTCTGCTGTTCTGCTACTACTTGAAAAAAGAAGGTACCAAGGGACTTCTAAACACACCAGGGTCTAAAGAGAAGGCCTCAAAGAAAGCAGCAAGACTGCAGAAGATGCAGTGATTTCTGACAAAGACAGCTCACCAGTCCACACTGTCCATGCAAGTTGCACAGACGGGAGCGGGTCTCGCGCTGCCAAAGCAGGCAGGTACCGGCGACGTCAGGAGATTAATCCTAGCCTAAAGGAATCTGCTTGGCAGCCCTAAGAGAAGGACGGGAATAAGAAAACGCGACCGAGATGTTGCCAGCACATGATGAGACCAGCTCCCCGAGCCCATGTGAGCTTTTGCAGACCTATTTCTAGACTCTACCAGCATTCCTGAAGAAACTTGCCCTGGAAATCCTGCTTCTGCTTTCAGCCGGTAACCACCTTAGATAGGAAAATCATGTTTAATAAGTTTGTGCATCTGGCAAGAGCCCATAATGGTCATGTCAACAAATCACTTTAATAATCGTTCCCAAATTATACCCTGCTTGTACCAAACCATTCAGGCTGCTCCCCAAGGAGCCCTTTCAGAGAGGGCCCAAAGGGCTTCCCGAGGGGAATTGGTGGCTGCAGCTCTGCCAGCCTCCAATGCAGCCGCCGTGCCACCCTGGGCTGTTATGCAGGGGTTGATGCCAAAAGCTGGTTAATCAAGATCAGATAGATCCCTCGCCTGGCTCTCGGGGACTCATTTCCAGGCTGTCCTGACACCAATGGGCTCTGCCTTTTCCGGGGCTAAAACACCCCTTGCTACAGATTCCCATTGCCCATCCTCAGCTCCCAACCCTCTTTAATTCCAGCTTCCCTACTCATTCCTTAAAGGAGAACTCATTTGCTGGAGCAGCCCGACTTCCATTTTCAGTGCCTCCCCACCTCCCCGCGGCTGCGACTTATTGACTGTGAAACAACTGCAGAGTCTTTAAAAGTTCAAGGCAAGGGGTGTTTTTGTGGGTGCTTTCTGCCTAGCTGCCTTCTTCTGTCACCACCTTCACTACCACCATGTCCCAGGAAAGGGACATGTGACGTCCAGCAAAGCTGTGACCCATAATCACACTGGGGGTGCTGGTTGCGTCTGAGTTTTCCTCAAGCTGATAAGCTCTCTCCAGTCTCCCTCTCCGCATGGATCG